>CBVK0100043513.1:1236-34215 GCA_900067695.1 Picea abies | reverse complement strand
AGATTCCTGCATAGAGTGCAATGGAATTTGTTCGCAAGGAGTGCATGACTACATGGTTCAGATAGAGGGAACTTTTGTGCTAAGTTCTCATAAGTGCAGATTTGGCACTGTAGCCGTGCAAGGAGTGCGCAGGCTAGAAGAAGACTCATTGTTGCGATTCTGAGGAAAGGGAATTAGGACTGTTGTCACAGAGGAACGCACAGAGTCGAGGAAGCTTCAACACTTAGTCGTGTTTGAAGATCTGCCGCAAGGGGTGCGTGCAACAAGTCTTCATAAAGATTTTTGAAGGGAGGACAAGCTCAGGAGGGATAGGCCTACAGTTCACTGAAGGAGAATTGCAGGGTGCTATGGAAAGCTCGAGAGCAGCTCTACAGGTTGGTGAGTGGTTGGACAAGTTTCATAGAGGGAGCATTTAACTCATTTCGCAGAAATATCAAAGGAAGGATGGACGGTTGAAATCTCCTGTAGACATTTCATGAGAACCTGAGGGCCATTAGATTTCACAAAGGTGCACAGAGATTACAGTGCGAGCCTTTAGAATTTCGAAGCTCAGGAGGAAGCAGTGTCATCGATCTGGGTTCATAGGGACCATCAGATCTGCACGGGCCATCACATATCGTCACCTTGCGAGTTGGAACCCCAAGTTGCTGGAACGGAAGTAGCGATATCGCGAAGAGTGATAGTCCGATAATGTCTGAGCCATTGATCGTGGGGACACGTGTCAAGGAATCCCAACATATCGGGGTTCGAAGAATCGGAGTTCTCGACGACAGAGAATGCTTGCATGTCGGATTCGCGATTAGCGATATCCCAACGGTGACGTGGCAGTGTGGGATCAAGAGAACTAGTGGAATACAGGTGGCATCACATCGGGGATCGGGGAAAACTAAATCCCGAGTCTAGGAACATCAGGACTCACGATCCCACGAATTTTGAGAGTCCAATAGAAGGATAAAGGGTGGAGAAAATCAAATTCACATGTGTCTCAGAAAATCAGTTCATTGGGGTTCGGAGGTTGGCAATTCAATTTGTGGATGTTGCGAGTAGCAATTTCCCAATAGGGAGAAGTTCCAATAGCGGAGGGGAGTCAACGTTGACTCGTATCGGACTTCAGGGAATCGTGAGGTGAGAAATACGTGATCATAGGATTCACAAAATCATGAAGTCTGATTTCCCGATTGTGAAGGGAGGTTAGTAAGGTGTTGCTGTGGGTGAAGAATTCCCAATAAGGAATTAGAGGAGCATTGTCGCTCTTTGGGGCCGAGGTCAGAGAAGGTCCTGGTGGAAGGAGGAAATGCGGGTGGCGCAGCCTGTGCCAGAGTGGTATCAGAGCTTGAAGTCTTTGCTTTTCTGTAGCAGAGAAGAGAAGACATCATGCCGCCCAGAAGGGAAAGATGATCACCTGATCGAGAAGACAGGGATGCGTGAAGAAGAGGTAGGCCAGCAGGAAATCCAGAAATGGAGCGGGAAATGAGAGATCTACGAACAAGGCTTGAGGAGATGGAGACAGTACATAGACACGGAGTTGGTGCAGGGGATCTTAGTGATTCCGAAGTTGAAGAGGAAGTTGGACATGAAGAAGAAGTCACAGCAGAGGATGCTTCAACCGAGCAGTTGATCAAAGCCATTGCCAGAATGAGCTCGAAGACAAAAATGGATATCCCAGCTTACGAAGGAAGTCTGCATGCAGAAGAGTTGCTGGACTGGATCAGAGCTCTTGACACCTACTTCGATTATGAAGATATCGAAGAGGTAACAAGGTAAGGCATGATGTTACCAAATTGAAGGGACATGCAGCATTGTGGTGGGACGAGCTATAGGTGGATAGACGTTCCAAAGGAAAATAGAAGATTAAAAGCTAGGATCAGATGATTGCTAAGATGAAAGAAAAATTCATCCCGAGAGATTATCAGATCACACTGTTCAGGTGAATGCATTACCTGAGACAGAAGTTGATGACAGTAAAGGAATACACCGAAGAATTTAACAAGCTCAATATCCGAGCAGGTCATCGGGAGAGCGATGATGAGAAAGTGGCTAGATATCTTAATGGTCTGAGATATGACATTCAGGATGAATTAAGCATGGAAACTATTAGACCGGTTGAAGATGCTTACCAGATGGCTCTGAAATCCAAGGAGAAGCTGAACCGTAAGCAAGGACAGCGAGGGCGAGGCAGAAGTCATCCCAGAGGCAAGGCAGTTTCCCAGGAGAAATATCAGAAGCCCAAGGAGGAATGGAAGAAACCTCAAGGTAATATTGAGAGAGGTGGATCCTCACAGCAAGCACAACAATATGTTGAGCCGAGGAAACAACATACACAGTAGGGTGGCGAATATGCTGATGCAAACACTTTTCCTCGTACCAGAGGTAGGGGAAGAGGCAGAGGAGGAATCATCACCTGCTATACATGTGGAAAAGATGGACACAAAGCCATTGATTGTCTAGAAAAGAAAATGGACAGAGGAGAAGCTCACATCGCTGAGGCGCACAGGCATGATGTTGAGAATGAAGACACCAAAGTAGGAAGGTCACTGACGGTGCATAAAGCTCTTTCGACACCTGAGAAGGAGGTGGAAGGTACAGCTTAGAGGAGACGACTGTTCAGAACCACATGCAAGACCAAGGGCTGGAAATGCAAGGTTATTGTGGACAGCGGAAGCACCTACAATCTTGTTTCGACCAAGATGGTGGAAAAGCTGGAGCTAGAGATGACAAATCACCTGAGTCCATACAAAGTATCATGGTTGCAAAAGGGACATCAGGTGAGTGTCACTAAACAATGTTTAGTTGATTTCAAAATGGGTGAATATAAGGATAAAGTCCTATGTGATGTCATTCCCATGGATGTCTGTCATGTATTGCTGGGTAGACCATGGCAGTATGATAGAAATGTGGTTCATGATGGGAGAATGAACACATACACTTTGGGGAAGGACGGGATGACACATAGATTGCTTCTGAAAAAGGATGAGGAGGTGAAGCCGGAAGTAAGCAACACCATACTTCTCATGAGTGGGAAGGATATTCTCACAGAGATGGAAAAGAATGAAGATCCACAATTCTTTGCGGTCGGGAAACCGAGAATTGTCCTGACTAGCACAAGAGTGGATGACCTACCAGACGAGATTCAGGAATTGCTGGGAGAGTTCACTGATATCATAGTGGACGAGTTACCTCATTCATTGCCACCGATGAGGAGTGTGAGTCATCATATTGATCTCATACCAGTTGCAAGTTTGTCGAATAAAGCAGCATACAGACTGACGCCACAGGAGAATGAGGAATTCAAAAGGCAAGTGCAGGATTTGCTAGATAAAGGACTGGTTAGGGAGAGCCTGAGTCCATGTGTCGTTCCAACAGTGCTTAGTCCGAAGAAGGATGGAGGCTGGAGGATGTGTACAGACTCTAGAGCGATAAACAAAATCACCATTAGGTACAGATTTCCACTATTGAGAATGGATGATCTGATGGACTGCCTGAGTGGGGCAAATTACTTTTCGAAGATTGATCTGAAGAGTGGATATCATCAGATTCACATGAGGGAAGGAGATGAATGGAAGACAACATTCAGGACAAAAGAAGGTTTGTACGAATGGCTGGTTATGCCATTTGGTTTGACAAATGCACCGAGCACATTTATGAGGCTGATGAATGTAGTCCTCATGGAATTCATCGGGAAGTTTGTAGTCGTATATCTAGATGATATATTGATCTACAGTAAGACAAAGGCTGATCATTTGAGACATTTGGCCATTGTGATGAGAAAACTATAGCAGGAGAAGCTATTGATAAACATGAAGAAATCTTCATTTATGCAGACAGAGCTCATCTATTTGGGCTTTGTTATATCAACGAATGAGTTGAAGATGAATCCAAATAAGGTGGAAGTGATCAAGAATTGGCCATCACCGAGAAATGTTTTTGAGGTGAGGAGTTTCCATGGTTTGGCTAGTTTCTACCGAAAATTAACTAGGAATTTTAGTGGAATTAGCACAGCTATGATGGACACGGTGAAGAAGCGACACAAGTCTTTTCATTGGATAGATGAGGCTGAAAAGAGCTTCAATCTATTGAAGCGGAAGATCACAGAGCAACCAGTGTTGGTGTTGCCGGACTTCAAGAAGACATTTCAGGTGAAATGTGACGCAAGCGAATATGCTATAGGAGTGGTCTTGAGTCAGGATGACAGACCTGTTGCATATTTAGCGAGAAACTGGATGACGCAAAGCCGAAGTACTCCACGTATGATAAGGAATTTTATGCCATCATACATGCATTGAAGAAGTGGAGGCATTACTTGATCCCGAAAGAATTTGTATTGTACATCGATAATCATGCATTGCAGTTTGTGAGTCAACAAGAGAAGTTGAATCAGAAACATGCAAAATGGGTAGAGTACATGCAGAATTTCACATTTGTGATTAAACACATTTCAGGAACTGCTAACAAAGTGGTTGATGCTTTGAGCAAGAAATTTTTACTTTTGCAGGAGTTCAGAGTCAAGACGTTGGGGTTTGAGAATCTGAAGGACATGTACGCAGGAGATGCAGATTTCGGGGAAGCGTATGAAGCAACTGAGAATCCAGTTCTTAGAGATTAAACACATTTCAGGAACTGCTAACAAAGTGGTTGATGCTTTGAGCAGGAAATGTTTATTGTTGCAGGAGTTCAGAGTCAAGCCGTTGGGGTTGGAGAATTTGAAGGACATGTACACAAGAGATGCAGATTTCGGGGAAGCGTACGAAGCAGCTGAGAATCCAGTTCTTAGAGACCAAAGCCCTTGGATAGATTTCATGATCCAGGAAGGATTGTTGTTCAGAGGCAATCAACTATGTATTCCAATTTGCTCCATGAGGGAGAACTTGTTGAAAGAGAAACACAGCGGTGGATTGGCAGGACATTTTGGCCACGATAAGACTTTCACAAAGTTGAGCGAATCGTATTTTTGGCTAGGGATGCGAGCATATGTCAAGAGGTTTGTTGACAGGTGTCGAATTTGTCAACAGTCGAAAGGGAGAAAGCAGAATGCCAGTTTTTATCAGCCATTACCCATACTCGAGCGGCCATGGGAGGCCATCAGCATGGATTTTGTCTTGGGTTTGCCGAGGACACAAAGAGGGCTTGATTCCATCTTTGTGGTGGTGGACCGGTTTTCAAATATGGCACATTTTATTCCGTGTCAGAAGACCAGCGATGCGACCCACATCGCAAACTTGTTATTCAGAGAAGTTGTTAGACTTCATGGATTGCCAAGAAGTATAGTGTCGGACAGGGATATGAAATTCATAGGTCATTTTTGGAGGACTCTATGGAAGAAGCTAGGGACAAACTTAGCGTTTAGTTCAGCATATCATCTGCAGACGGATGGGCAAACAGAGGTGGTGAACATAAGTCTGGGGATCTATTGAGAAGCTTGGTGACAGAGCACCACAACAGTTAGGACTAGATATTACCACAGGAAGAGTTCGCGTACAACGATTCGGTGAATCAGAGTACAGGAAAAATTCCATTCCAGATTGTGTATGGGACACAACCGAGGGGAGTTTCTGAACTTAGGGAGTCAGAACAGGCTGCAAATAGTAGTGCTAGCACTGAAGAGTTTGCTGAGGCAATGCAGGAACTTCACAGTGAGGTGAAGCAGCGGCTGATGAAATCAAATCAGGAGTACAAGCGCAAAGCCGATCAGTGGAAGAGACAACTTCAGTTTGAAGTTGGTGATTTGGTTCTAGCACACTTGAGGAAGGAAAGGTTCCCAAGGGGAACATATAACAAACTAAAAATGAAGAAAATTGGNNGTCCTAAAGAAATTTGGAGAGAACGCTTATGAAATTGAGTTGCCAGATGGCATCGAGATATCTCCTATATTTAATGTTTCAGATTTATACCCATATAGGACTGGAGGAGCAGAAACGGGAACTGAAGAACTAGTGATCCAGTGGCAGAAGCAATTACTAGTTGCAGAGAAGCTGCAGATGGAGTGAATATTGGGCAAGCGAGTGGGAAAGAATACCAGGCAGAAGCAGTACTTCGAGTACCTGGTGAAATGGAAGAATCACTCAGTCGAAGATGCTAGCTAGGAAAATGAAGCAGTAATACAGAGACATAGACAGACCATGTAGGAACTCATGGACAGGAGCCCATGAAACTTTTCAAGCTGAGGAGTATGATGCAGGAGCATCGCGACCCTCAAATCAAGCATGGAGCCAGCGCACGTGTTTTTAAACACCTGACACCCTCAAAGCAAGCATGGAGCCAGCGAACGTGTTTTTAAACACCTGACATATAAGCTCGATAAATTTTTGAATTCGCATTAAAGATGAAGCACCATATGCTTTGATGAGACATTTATGAAGGAGCGTCTATTGTATTATATTAGATCTCGAGCTTTACGCTCTTGTCTGAAGTAGATAGGAGGCATTTACTTTAGTTAATGCAGGTAGATAGATTTTTTAAGTCTAGATTAGACAGTTTTAGAGTTTTAGAGGGAAAACGGATATAGACACCCCTCATTGTATCATTGTAATATATGGAAAGCATTCAAAAGAGACAGCAGACAAAGAAATTGTATGTAGAACCCCATGTATAGATTTGAATTAATAGAAGAGAATCTATGATTCAATTTCCTGGCTGGTGTTGTTTCTCTGTGTATGTTTTTTATGTTCTCATGAATGTTTTGCTTTCTGTCATACATTTGCTTTGATATGCTGTGTATGTGATTTCATAGTTGAATTGAAAACTGTGAGAACAAGAAATTAGTTTCAATTGTTTCTCTATTCTGAGCCAAGAGATTCCTGCATAGAGTGCAGTGGAATTTGTTCGCAAGGAGTGTGTGACTATAGGGTTCAGATAGAGGGAACTTTTGTACTAAGTTCTCAGAAGTGCAGATTTGGCACCGGAGCCATGCAAGGTGTGCGCAGGCTAGAAGAAGACTCAGGGTTGTGATTCTGAGGAAAGAGAATTAGGACTGTTGTCCCAGAGGAATACATAGAGTCGAGGAAGCTTCAACACTTAGTCGTGTTCGAATATCTGCCGCAAGGAGTGCGTCCAACAAGTCTTCATAAAGATTTGTGAAGGGAGGACAAGCTCAAGAGGGATAGGCCTATAGTTCACTGAAGGAGAATTGCAGGGTGCTGTGGAAAGCTTGAGAGTAGCTCTACAGGTTGGCGAGTGGTTGGACAAGTTTCGTAGAGGGAGCGTTTAACTCATTTCGCAGAAATATCAAAGGAAGGATGGACAGTTGAAATCTCCTGTAGAGATTTCACGAGAACCCGAGGGCTGTTAGATTTCACAAAGGTGCACAGAGATTACAGTGCGAGCCTTTAGAAGTTCGAAGCTCAGGAGGAAGCAGTGCCATCGATCTGGGTTCATAGGGACCATCAGATCTACACGGGCCATCGCATATCGGCACCTCGCGAGTTGGAGCCCTAAGTTGTTGGAACAGGAGTAGCGATATCGCGAAGAGAGATACTCTGATAAGGTCCGAGCCGTTGATCATGGGGATGCATGTCAAGGAATCCCAACATATCGGGGTTTGAAGAATCAGAGTTCTCGACGACAGAGAATGCTTGCATGTCGGATTCGTGATTAGCGATATCCCGATGGTGACATGGAAATGTGGAATCATGAGAAGTAGTGGAATACAGGTGGTATCACATCAAGGATCAGGGAAAACTAAATCTTGAGTCCAGGAACATCAGGACTCACGATCCCGCGAATTTTGAGAGTCTGATAGAAGGATAAAGGGTGGAGAAAATCAAATCCACACATGTCTCGAAAAATCGGTTCATTGGGGTTCGGAGTTTGGCAATTCAATTTGTGGACGTCGCGAGTAGCGATTTACCGATAGGGAGAAGTTTCGATAGCGGAGGGGAGTCAACATTGACTCACATCGGACTTCGGGGAATCGTGAGGTGAGAAATACGCGATCATAGGTTTCGCGAAATCGCGAAGTCCGATTTCCCGATTGTGAAGGGAGGTCAGTAAGGTGTTGCTGTGGGTGAAGAATTCCCAACAGGGAATTAGAGGAGCATTGTCCCTCTTTGGGGCCGAGGTCAGAGAAGGTCCTGATGGAAGCGGGACTCGTGGGTGGCGCAGCCTGCTCCACAAAGTCATTGTCATCATAGGTCTGGTGTATGATCAATTATACTTCGTATCGAGTTCGTCGAAAGAATTCCTAACATATGATGAACTTAGAGAACAATCAACAACTTTCCAAATTCATTGTCGTCATAGGTCCATCGTATGGTCAACTATGCTTCATTGCCAACTCTTTGAAAGAAAGACTAATGTACAAATAACTTGGAGCACAATCAACCACTGTCTAAAGTCATTATCAGCATGCATCTGTCATAAGATCGACTATGATTCATCATATATTTTTCATAGGCTTATCGTACGCAAAAATAACAATTGATGTACTTTCAGCCAGGTTCATCGCAAGTGCGACAAGGTACCGACATACTTGTTGTATTTTCGATGAGCGTTCGGTCCTACTATCAACAAACTCCTAGTCATACTATCAATGAAATATTAGAAATTCATCGAAGTTTCGACGAGAGTTTCATTAATTAAAAAAAACAATTAATACTCCCGATGTCATACAGTTAAATTTACCTCAGTACTCTTGACGTGAAATGGTCTTTCACACATAGGTGGTATGAAGGTAATAGGTTGTTAGTTAAGTTTCTTGTGGTTTTACATATTATATATTATATTTAATATATAGAAAGAAGAGAAACTTTCGAACATGTAAGCACATAGAAAAACAACTATTTCATTTTGTAAATTTTAAGGAGAAGTCACCACATGTTGTTATTTTAGAGCATAATTAAATCTAATACACTAAAAATTAACAATAACATAGATAGAATACAAACAATGAATTTTAACCTTTAAATTCAAAAAAATCTAAAGATGGATACATGTTACCCAAGAAAAAATTCAAAGGCCATAATGAACATACATGTTTTCCAAGAATGTTTTCTCATGCAACGAATCTAGAACCAATAATCAAGCATGGGAAATTATGTGAAAAATGAGTACTCTCCTCCCAACTTCAGTCCTCAACCCGAGAAACTAAGGCCCTTGATGCTTTAGTTGCATCACTAGTGTTAGGCATCAATACAATGTGCAACCCCACTCACAAGCTTGTTATAAATTTCACACAATCTTCCACATGCAACAATCAACTAAGACTCTCTATAATAACCATATTATAAATAGAAAATTTAACATCACAATCAAACATAAGCAATATTTTTTACAAAAGTTGGACTTCCCCCCTTGCTTTCTTTTATTTAATCATTTTAGTTGTAATTTTAATTATTTATTATTACTATTATATTTATGTAGTATCATTATTTACAAAAATTATAGTTCCCTAATACTATACATGCATAGTTGACATATAATGTTTCCTAATACTCCACCAAAATTTACTTATTAATACTTATAATACAAGGTCATAATATTACAATAAAAACACAAGATTTCAATCAAATGAGCACCCATATAACTTAATAAGACATGAAAATCAAGCATAACACAAAGTAAAACATCATTCTTAATTTCATGACCTATTTTCACCAATATGAAGGATAAGAGGTGAATATTTGAAGGTTGTTTCATACTATGTTGGAAGTTCCTTGCTAGCTCTTAGATGGGATAAATGGAGTTAAGCCTTCCTTGAATAAATCTAGGGCTTCCTTGAATAAATCTAGGGCTTCCTTGAAATCAGGTCATTCTTGGAAATGAGGGAATATTGGTGTCAATGCAGAAATCAAGGCTAGGTATTTAATAGCTTGAGCACTTTGACGCTGAATTTCTAAGTATGAAAAAACTCCATTGTTGAAAGATCACTTCTCCCACTCTTTAATGTTTTTTTCACTTGTATAGTAATTGAAATTTCAAGAACTACAATATATGTTGAAGTAGTAATTGGAATATTTAATAGTGTTAATGTCCTCCTTGAATCCTTATCATGAATGAAAATATTTTTTTTCCTTGGATAAACATTCGTATATTCATTTGAGATGATAGAAGTAATATACATTTTGTATATGCTCAAAGCATTTAGAGAAAGGTATTATTAACATTGTAAAAAAAAAAACAAATGTGATATTGAAATATTGACTGTAAAAGTTCATGTATATTTCCTCTTAAAATAGGACTATGAATATACACATGGGAGACAAACTCCATAATCATCTTATATCTAAAAGTATAAAAATGTTTTTTATAGAAAAAATGCTATGAAGTTCCACTACAAAAGGAAACTATGATATGAGATGCATTGACCCTAGTTTGATATTTATCTTCTGTATATACAAGTACAAAACCTTTTACAATATAGGAAAGAGGTTTTGAAAAATTATGGCTATCTTAAGAACTTGTGTTCAAACTATCTACATGTTTAGTAAGCCACCTAATTTAGGTAATGGTTTGCAACATCTCAAAGATCGAGCATTCGGTTTGATGTTTGTCATTTTGCAACCTTTTAGATAATTAGGTATTCACTTGACATGTAGGAATTTGTGGGTTGGGTTTCAACATATTGATTTGAAGGGGAATATATGAGTCCTCTACACACCAATTTTTTTTTTCTACCAAGAGGAAACTATAAGTTCATTCACTTGGAAGTGATTTAAACAAGTCTTAAAATATTTAAGTATTAAACATCCTTTTCTCCAATTCAGTTTAGCATAATTTGAAGCCAACAAGTTAGTGTGGTTGTGCAGGGATTGGTTTTTCAGATTGTTGTTTTTCATTGTTATTATATTTTTTAGCATGCCTACTAATCCTACTAAGTTCTTTGGATTCACATACATATATCCCTGGAGTGTAATATTGGAATTAAAATTGCATGCTAATTGATATGGCTTGAACCCAAATATAGACCTTTGATTTTGTTTTATATCAAAATCATTATTCTCTTTGTCATTTCCATTTCTAGGTTCACATGCTAGTCCAATTAATTAAAACATGAAGTATGGATATGTTATGATGCATTAGGAAGCCATAAACAACATCCTTCATCCTACCATTCCTGCAAAGCCCTTTGATGAGCATATTGAAGGTTATGGCACGTGGAACATACACATGTGCTTCCATTCCTTTAAACACTTTGAATGCATAATAATTTATGCATGTTATGATGAATTAGGATAGTTAAAAAATGAAGTATGGATATGTTACGATGAATTAGGAATCCATTAACAACATCCTTCATCCTACCATTCTTGCAAATCCCTTTGATGAGAGTATTGAAGGTTATGAAATTGGACATAACCATGTGCTTCCATTCTTTTAAACACTTTTAATTCATAATATTTTATACATGTTTGAAAATGTGATAATAATGTTTAGAGTTATGAAATTTGGAACAATCTTGGCTTCAATGATGTCTATAAGTAGACAATTGATTCATTTTGATTTTTTCAAACAAAGTTACTTAATAAAAGATTGTGGGTCATGAGAGTGGGGATGTCTTTATATTTGGGTGAAAGAAGATGATCATGGGTCTCCACTACCTCTGACAACCTATTTTTCTTATATAATGTTTCAATGGCATTTAAATTATCGGAGGAGTATGTAACATGAGAGGATTTGGGTTTGCAGTGGTTCATATATGGAATCCAAGCAAAGCAATTGGCATACTTTATTCAATTGAACTATAAAGCCAAAAAAATAAATCCCCTTTCTCATCCAAAGTTGCATGCCCCATTCCTTGTATAAGAAACCTGAAGGGTCATGCCATTAATTCCTAAACCAAAAATGTAGTCTCATTATTGTTGATGCCTCTAAAGCCTAAAAAGGAGACGATCTATTGTGATTTGTGTTTATAGTTTCTTCTTGTTAATAGCTTCTTTCACATCTAATGGACTCATTTGGATGGTCTTTTTCCAAGGGCTTAATTTCAAGCTATTTTAGGGCCATTTTGCATAGGTAGATATGAAATTAATTATAAGTAACCTTCCAAGGCACTTTTTGAACCTCTATATGTTTGAATGTAGTCAAAAATTTTATACCATGTGAAAATGATGTTGGATCCTCTATTTTTCCTTTAGATCCTTATCTTGTATATCTCTATTTTTATGAATGACAGACTAGTTCTCTACAAAATGCAATGGTTATCCTTTCTCTTTCCACCATACTAAGCATGTGAGAATTTTTTTCCTTAGTATGTAAATATTTCCATAGATAAGAGAATTGACTTCCAAATCAAAGTAGTAGACATTTAAAGAATGAACTTATCCTTAGTGAGATATTATAACAAAACAAAATGTAAGTTTCATAGAGAATGAGTCCAACAATAAATCCCAACAATAGATCGAGAATGTCACGATAGAGGAGAGTCATATTTTTGCATGAATATTCAAGTCCAAGTTCAAGTCTTTTACCATTGAATTTGTTTAAAGCGTTCTTTTTTATTTCACATGTTGGGTTCCAATTTTTCCATAAAATTTTGGCTTTCAACATTTTAAGTATAAAAGTTTGACATGTGAGGGGTGTTGGTGGGGAGATTATAATGAGATTGTGACTTTTCTTTGATAATATGTTCTATAAAATGATGATGGTTTTATGTTTAAAATTTATATGTGATGATAAGGAACCTAAGGGGTCTTCCTTCCCTAATAGTCATACAACATTCCATTATCTAATTCAATCAACACTTAGTATGCAATATTAGAATTAATGTAATATTTATAACCTTCTCATTTTCCAATACTTGTTTTATATATAGAGGTAATGTCCTTATCACACTTCAGTGGCTCTTATGTCCACATGCCTCATAGATACTAACAAAAACTATAGGCTCGATTGTATAGATTATGAGGCCTTATGTTTCCTCTAGGCATGTGGATTTATGGGCCTCTATGACTAAATGAATTATGCAAGTCTATTCTTAATGACTATATAGTCCCTTAATTAACAATTTCTTAACCTATGCTAAAGTTATCCACTATTTAAGTTCAATCCCATTACATATGGAATAGATTGTGAAAATAACAT
Organism: Picea abies; assembly: GCA_900067695.1. Taxonomy (NCBI): domain Eukaryota; kingdom Viridiplantae; phylum Streptophyta; class Pinopsida; order Pinales; family Pinaceae; genus Picea; species Picea abies. Next base: position 21,201 of record CBVK0100043513.1, on the reverse strand, counting down.
GCCATTTCATTAAATTAAGAGAGATACTTGCAAACCCATCACTAATTTCTCCATGGGCTATGATCTCACTATCCTATCTTTAACTTGCCTCACTAAGCTAAACACCACCAATAGGATTATAGGAGAAGTAATTGACCAAGCTAGAAAGAATTTAAGGTATTTAGAAGAACTTTCATTGATTTTAGCATCCTCAATATATTCTTCACATTGAAGAAGGAAGTGCACATAAATTAGAATATGGTTGTTACTGAAGAATTATTGTTATCTAATGACCAATTCACTATTTAAAATGACAATGTTTCCACTCTCAAGAAATATTATACCATTTGTCCTTGTTTTGATGATTAAGTTCAAAGGGTACAATACAATTGTGTCAACCTACAGTCAAGTTTAATGGGTTCAAATAAATGAGGTAGTAAAGAACCCTTTCACATAATTGATATTAATTGAATTGTAAACTTCTTTGTGCATTTCCATGTGATAAATTTCTTAACAAAGCTTAAACATTTCATTGATTTTTCAAGATGCACACAAGTGGTGAATTCAAGAATGCATACAAGTGGCAAGGTACTAGGCCATTGTAAGCATAGAAATCATTTGATCCTGAACCAATGCATAAGTAAATATGGCATCAATAGGAATAGTGCTACTCTTGTTTCCCTCTTCAATAACCTCTTCTACGCCCTTTTATGTCAATGGTGCATCAACACACTATATAAACATTTTTTCTCATTCCAAAGTGACTCCCCTTGACCTATCAAAATCAAGGCTTCTTTAGCTGCAAAACCCAAAAATGCTAGGAAAGAAATTGGAATTAATGATATATCCACCATATAGGACACCTCTACTTTGACATCCTAAAAAAATATTCAAATATAGTTTCATGTATGTGTCATCAAAGGCAGTTCTCTCATGAACTTTCTCACATGATATTTTTTGGTAGTGATTAAATTAGGAATATTGTCAAGGAAGATGACCTGATGTATTTAGATGATGTGATACTTATAGGGAGTTTTGAGAATCTCATTGCAAGGTTCAAGGAAAAGTTGGCATGAGAAGCTGAGAAGAAATAAATTTGACTTGTGCATTATTTCTTGGGTCTAGAGGTGTCACATAGTGCAATGAAGTGTTCCTCAGATAGGGTAAGTGTGCAGTTGATATTTTGACGGGATTTTAGATGATGGATTGTAATCCCTTAGCTACTCCTGTGGTACCAAATCTAAAGTTGCAAGTTGACTTCAAGGATTTTAATCCTTTGGTGTATAGAGAGTTGATTAAATGTTTGATATATTTAGTTAGTAGCATACTTGATTAATGCTTTTTAGTGAATACTATGAGCCAATATATGGTTGAGCCAAGGTAAATTCATTTGGTCACTGTGTCACATGTGCTTTGTTACTTGAAGGGAATAATACATCATGGTGTAAGGTATATAGCAGATGGTGAGGTACAAGTGCCAAAAGCATAGGAAGAAGTATGGCCCAAAATCTTGCATATTTACAATTATGGAACTCACTTTTTGTGTGCCATACAATTTATCAATATTGTTGTCCATGCTCATTGAATCAACCACTAACTCCAACCAACATTATACATTGCCAAGTCCTCTGAATAGGTGATTTAGAGCATTCAACATTAGAAAACAAAAAAGTTAAGGGAGAACATAATATTCCACATCAACTTACAGTCAATAATCTATAAAAACGATATTATTAAATGAATAATAGTAGTTTCCACCATTATTTGTCCTTGGATTTTGAATTTAAGTATACAAGGCAATGAAAGGAAATTTCATGAGGAAAGAGAAGAAAATGATTTATACCTTGTTGGAAATGCATTGTGGACCGTGGAAGTGACCACCCTTAAAACTTGCATTTTTCAAAGACAATAAAATATGATATGACTCAATAATAACTAAAAATGTATGAGGTTTCAGTTGTCAAAGAGAATAAAACAGTATATGACTGAACTAAACATGTACAACGCTCTAGAAATACTAAATTAGAATACCTCATGAATGAGCTCCTCTTGGTTTCAATATTAATTTATTCTCTACTACATAGGGTCAACCATGTGAAGGTGGAAGCTCGTTTTTCCTCTCTCGGCCCCTCGCATCACTCTCAATTCCCCATACCCAATAATGCATAACAAGTAGAAAAACAAGAATTAAAGGTAAATGAAAGAAATATAGTACATGCATACAAAATATATAAGGTTCATGCATAACAAGGTTACAAAACAAAAAAATTGTACAACAAATAATTTATATTAATAAATTTTGTCCTTGGAATATGTACAATCACTTCTTTTTATGTTTCTTATTTTTTATATAAATCATGAGTAAATCATTATTACATTTGTCTTGATCCCCTTTAACTACCGGGCCCTCTTCTACTGATGGATAACGATGCATCATCTCAAGCATTGTACTACATCTAGTAGCATGATGTTTATTGGCGATTAAAATTGTAACGAGGATTTTGCCCGCAAAGTATTCCTAAAGCCTATGATTATAAGCTAACGATATATATAATACTAGTAGGTGGGACCCCCTTGTAGATTGGGAGATCAGATCTAGTTCTTATGTGATGTTTATGCTACTCTTTGACACTGCTTACAGGGTTCTACGTGATGGATGAAATATTGGTTTTATATTGCGACATAATAGCAGAAGAATAATGCATATTATGTGTTGTTTCTAATTTCTGTAAGCTGTAAATTCCATATTGGGTAAATGGCTTATGTCCACTGTTATCACATTGCTATTAGCGCCATGATATATTACATGTTGCACCTGCACAAAACACATGTTAGTCATGACAAAAGATAAAAGAAATATGGAACAAATCAAAGGAAAAGAAGCTATCCTATACTATGATATGCTATGTTACATTATATGCAAATGAAATTAAAAAAAATTGTTGTTAGTCCTAGCTAACAAAGTTAGTGGCTATACAATTTATTATGAAAACACATTTGATATGTGTTATAGTATGGTTGAAAATAGTTAAATGTGATATGGGGTGGCGCATTTGGCAAGTGATGGATGTTAGTTTTGATGCATATATTAATTGAATGGATTAATGGAGGGTTGACTGGCATACACTAAGGAATTGAATGAGTGGAGGATGGAAGCAATGTATATTTACTGCATGTCACTCCATACCTCTTCCATTGGCCATCACCTGAGCTTGGCTATTTTTCAATTGTGTTTCATTGTGGTTATGCTCTGATTTTCAAGCGAGGAAAGAATTTCTTGACCAAGCTCTTGTTTTTAAGGATTTTTGGTTATATGTATGTCTTTTTCGCCATCCATGAATTCGCTCTGGTTATGAAATAGATATTGGTTCGGTGATGTATTGGTTTGTTCTTTTCTTGAGGCTAACAACTATGTAAATTTGTGGTTTTTCACTCGAATGGTTGGTTGTGTGTATTCACTGTAAATGAAAAAAATTGAATAGTTGAAGTCATGATTTCATTGATGATTATGTGTGTGGAAGCCATGAAGGCTCTATGTTGTCTTGTGATTTTTTGTTGAAGGGTTCATTCGGTCCAAACTTATTGGTTGTCTCCACACAGTTCCTGTCACCATGCCCAGTCATATATGTTGTTATGGGGTTGTTGGGTTTGATTTCGAGCCACCTTGGGTCACTGCATATCATTTCACCGAGGTATGGGCTCGTTTATGCTATTGGTTTCTATGCAGTTGGTTGCAGTGGCTATTATGCCGAGATGCTTGCTTTAGGGTTGGTTGCTATTTCGTGGATCTGTTTTATATCGGCATTATTTGGTTTGATTGGGAAAACCACGAGGGTTATGGGTGTTCTCATTGTTATTACGGGCCAACAAGAATCCTTTGCTTCCTATATTCATTTTCTCTCCTACCTAGCGATTTGTCACCTTGTCTTGCAAAGCTATTGGTGATATGGCCTATGTGTCCACCTTGTTGCCTCAAAAGTTTCTCAGTTGTTGTTGGTGGTCAACTCCAGTCTTCTTGTGTTGGTTCCACATAGTGAACCCTTGATTTTTCAAAGCACGTTTTTAATAAATGGAACTAGTTATTGGTATATTATTGACTGTTATGAGTTGGTGGGGTATCGTCGAGAATGGTTCATTGTTAGCTCGTAATTTTTGATATTGTTGAAAGTGGTTTTGGTCATTGGTATCTATTCACTGCATTGTTATTATAACAGACGAATCGATAGCTCAACATGGTTAATTGGTTGATTTGAGAAATGGGATTGGATACATAGTTGATGTCTCTTATGTTGTAACAATTGGATTGTTAACCCAACATTAGTTATAGTTGATTAAGTCACAACGATGCTTCGTGCGTGATGTGTTTGTATGTGTGGGTTTCCTACATCATGTTTAAGTTGAAATGATGGATGTTGTTACTGTGTGTTTTAATTTCCAATTGAGAGCATTGCAATTTAAAATCTTGATAGTTGTGACTTGGTTGTCCATTGTATATGTTTACAAGATTTACATGTCTAGGCCTTGGCCTTGAGCTCCATACTAGGAATGTGGATTTGAGTATTAAATATTTTGATAGTATTTAACATGTAATATAAAATATGGTATGTCATTCCACCTAATAAAGAGTTGTAAAATGTAAGTAATGTATAATCAACATCGCAATAGAAAAGAACATTAGATGTAAGTGACTTAATTAGTGGATAAGCTCAACCTCTTTTTTGTTGAGAATTTTGGAATTTTACCATAAGTTATATTTTCAATTATAGTTTGACTTGATTAAGGAGAACTTTGACCATGATAGTTGTTTGTGAAGGTTTTAAGAAGACCTAGATTGGTAGTAATTTTAAGGAAAGTTATAGTTCCACTTGATTAATGGGAACTTTGACTATGGAACATTGCTCTCAAGACTTTTGACCCATTTTAAAAGGATCTAGATTGACTAGATCAAGGAGATCTAGGGTTTTGGCCCATTTTAAAAATATCCATATTCAATTGAACTCTAATAAAAAAGTAAACTCTTCATAATGATGGAATTTGTCCACTTATTAACTTATTCCTTTTTTTTTTATGTGGATACACAAATCTCTACTTCTTCTTTTAAAAAAAAAATAAACATAGTTAACTTCCTTTTTGTTGGGATTGAAGTTAGATTACTATGAGTGATGCCTCTACCATGCTAATTATAGATTACCATTACGAGGAATGATGCTTCTACCCTACTAATTATATATTTAATTCTGATTGAAATTATGTGAGTGATATATTAAAATTATTTTTTTATTCGTGGAAATTAGGTTACAAGGAGTGATGGGCTACTCCTAAGTTTTCATATTTTCAACTCACCTAATGAGAAACTTTTACAGTTGTAGTAAAGGTTTTAAGAAGACCTAGATTGGTAGAAATTTTAAGAGAAGTTATTGTTCCACTTGATTAATGAGAATTTTAACCATAGAACTTTTCTCTCAAGAGTTTTGACCTATTTTAAAAGGATCTAAATTGAGTGGATCAATGTGCTCTAGGGTTTTGGTCAATTTTAAAAAGATCCATATTCAATTAATCAAAGTGAACTATTGAATTTGTCCATTTATTAACTTATTATTTTTTTATAGGAATACAAGATTTTGTAAAAAGCCTAAACTAATTGAAAGTAGGTGAGGAAAAACACCCCTCATCACACACCACTCCACTCAACCTAAACCCAATTAACTGAAATTAGGTCAGTTATATTGAGACCCCCTTGTTTGTGGAACAAGGGACTCCCTCAGCCAAACGATTTAACTGGTAAAATCTAGAGAGGTATACATACCCTACCCTCTCTCTATTTGAACTTGCGACCTCTCCTTTTAAATTCAATTGAATTTAGGTTACCAAGAGAGATATGCCTACTTTACTAGTTATATATTTAACTCTTAAACTGGGTTTTTATATTTTCATCCCATTTGGCTCACTTTCATGTTTGCACCTTTAATGTTAAGATCTATGTAAAGCTTTGGGTAAACTCGATCAGGAAATAGGTGTGTTTGAAGTGCTCTAATGGAGGTTATTCCGGACGATCTTGTTTGAAAGTGCTTGATGAGAGTGACCTACAATTCACACGATAAGCTGAAAGTTGTCTGCAAAAGCTGGGAAGCTATGGTGAGTGGCCTTAAGTTCTATGCGGACAGAAAGATATTTGGGACGAGTGAGCAACTGCTATGCATGATTCAGAGGGTTGATGGGGGTGATTTTGAAATAACGGTATATGACCCTGCGAAGGGCACCTAGGGAAGGCTGCCTCCCATTGATGATCCCCACTTTGATGGAATAGAAGCATGGTTTCAATGCATTGCTGTGAACCGGAAGCTAGTTCTCATGGGTGGATTTCACAAGTCGAAGAAGAGTCAGATGAAGAGTGTATACATTTATGACTTTGAGTCTGCCAAATGGATTCGGGGCGCTAACATGCCTAGAGCTCCAGTCTTCTTTACCTGTTGTGTCTCTTCTTCCACCGGACTTGTCTATGTCGTAGGCAGGATTGATGAGCATAGCAACCCTCTGGCGATTGCAGAAGCTTATAACGTGGAGGAAGACAAGTGAGAAATTCTTCCTCCTATTATTTAACCACACGGTCATAGATGTTGTGGTGTTTTCATTGAAAGAAAATTCATGGTGTCAGGCGCAGGCAATTTTGACAGAAGCACAGAAGTTTTCGATCCAACAGCGGGAGCGTGGTGAAGGTGGGAAGATATGTTGACATTTAGGGGAGAGATAATCAGAAGTTGTTTGGTTGCTTCCTCTTGTGGGGAGTTGTTCGCGTTCAGTGAAAAAATGGTTATCAAGTATGATGGTGAGAAAAAACTTTGGGCTGTTGTGGCCTCTCTTCCACAACGTTTTTTCCATGTTATGTGTGCTACACAATGGCATGACTGGATTTTTGTAAACGGACTGGATTTGGTAGAATTTCACCCGAAATACGTCTCTTATCTGTTTCTCCTGTCAACAGGGTAGTGGATTGAAGTTAAAGGCGGTTCTGGTGGCATGATAAGATGTGCAGCAACTGTTGAGATTTAAATACCACTGGTTTCTTGTAACACCCTGTTTCCCCCAGTTTGTAAATATAACTAGACTGGCCAAGGACTATGGCAAACTCATAAGTATGAATATGTGATGTAAATGGACCTATAGGAAGAGGTCAATGAATGTGAATAACATTTTGAATTTATTGCAGGACTGCTGATGAGGGGATGTGCATAAAAAGAGACCACGATGGTAGTGGAAGGCACCTAAAAAGGTGGCATTAACTTCCATCGAGAATTAAATACCGTATTTGGACTCCACTGGCCTGGAGAACCAAAAGTGGCTCGCTGGCCCTGAAATTCAATGCCTTGCAGGCTGGTAGGTAGATGGATTGATGAGGGATGGGATGGTGAACCGCCCATCCATAGAGTCGTCAGGCCTGATCGGTGCGAGGGTAATCGTGCCACACGCAACCTCGCGAGAGGATAAGGTGTATGGTAGAGACGATTGAAAGGGCAGACGTGAGGGGAACTATGGCAGTTTTTATGCAGAGTAAGTGATAGCAGAGAAGAAGGATTGCAACCTTCACTCCTGGTCACTGGAAAACAGAGAGACACAGTCTCAGAGCATTGTGGTCTTAGCTTGAGGGTGGCTAGTGGTAAATCCGTTGGGAGTCACTGAGCCTACAGTTGGTGGAAACGAGCACCCCTCTCAGTAGTCGCACCCATTTCCAATGTTTATTTCTGATAAGTGTTTTGTATATATTGCATCTTGAAATTCATAGACTGGTATATGTATATATATGCTCATAGAACTATGGAATTGTAAATGATTTTAGTGTTAGAATGTCGATGTAGAGTTTGATAAGAATGAATAGATATATGCTCATAACAGAGGAAACCACACATGATGTGCATGGATAAAGCAATTTTTTTTATGGCGAGATTGAGCTAAGTTAGGTTCCCAGCCCATTCTTGGGAGTTTTTTTTCCCTTGTCTATTTCCAGGAATGCTCTGGATTAGATCTCTTCACAGAGATTCCCTTAGAAGAAAGGCTTACCAAGAACCCAAAAAAAGGACTTGAATGTGCAAGTCTTAGCAACCCTATATGAAGAGGAATGACCCTCTTAAAAATCCCGAAGTAGTAGCGTAAGGATAAGTATTGATCAATGAATGAGATCCTGTCGGGGAACCTACGGTCATTCACGATTGTTAAAATTGAAGGAATGAACGAGGGCGTTAATTACCTTAACCCTTTTACCTCTATCTTCACGAATAGCGAGGAAATTTGAATCGTATACCCCCAGGCTCCATGAGAATATCTAGACCATTGGTTTTTCGATGTCCAAAGAGAAGTAGGAAAGGGCGCGGCATCGGGACCGATCTGAACTCTCAGATCTTAGCTAGGAAACCTGACAATCATTAGATCCAAAGGGAGATAGACGAGGGTTAAGCCTCGTGAATAGGGGAAAGAGGATCAGAGCCGTCCATCTGAGGAGGATAGGTGGCAGAGATCCTGGGAACTCGTGAGCTCGGAGGTTCACGAAATAGGAATCCAAAAGTTGGATGCTCCAAGTCACGAGCGGTGAAGCCACGAGAGGATCAAAGCCATCCATCCGAGGAGGACAGTTGGCAGAAGATCCAGGGATCTCATAATCTTGGAGGTTCGTGGGGTAGGAGTCCAAAAGTTGGATACTCCAAGTCGTGAGTGGCGAAGCCACGAGAGGATCAGAGCCATCCATCCGAGGAGGACAGGTGGCAGAAGATCCAGGGATCTCATGAGCTCGGAGGTTCGCGGAATAGGAGTCCAAAATTTGGATGCTCCAATTCACGAGCGGCGAAGCCACGAGAGGATCAGAGCCATCCATCTGAGGAGGACAGGTGGCAGAAGATCCAGGGATCTCGTGAGCTCGGAGGTTTGCAGGGTAGGATTCCAAAAGTTGGATGCTCCAAGTCGCGAGTGCCGAAGCCACGAGAGGATCAGAGCCGTCCATTCGAAGAGGATAGGTGGCAGAGATCCAGGGATCTCATGAGCTCGGAGGTTCATAGGGTAAGGGTCCAAGCATTTGGTGCTCCAAGTCACGAGACACGAGGAGCAAGAAAGAAGGGTAGCCATTGGTTCTGGGTCGTGGGAGAACCGTCGAATCTACACGTAGGATCGTGTATCGGGGTTTCGTAGGATTGAATCCCGTGATCTTGGCAACAAAAGCTGTGAAGTCGTGAAGTGAGATATTTTGATGAGATTAGAACCGCCTATTATTTGGGATGCATGTCAGGAGATCCCGAGGAGTTGAGGATCAGAGAATTGGAGTTTCCAAGCACAAATAAGTCTTGTCATATGGAATCGTGATCCGTGATTTATCGACAAGGTTAGAACCTTCCATTGGGTGGAACACGTGTCAATAGATCCGGAAGAGTCAGAGTTCGAGGCATCGGAGTTTCCAGAGGTAAGAAACTCCCACACATTGGAATCGCGATCCGTGATATCCTGACGGGAGATCCGTGTGGACCACAATGGAAGATAGTGGAGGACAGGTGTCGTGCGCATTTCTGTATCGGCATATCGAGAGTCCAAGGGACTTTCACATTGTGACACTAAAAATCATGAAACCCCAACAGGATTAAAGGCTGTGGTCTTGTGAAGGTTGTGGTCACATTGACTAGGGCTTATTTTGGAGAGCCAATACGCTAGGGGCATATCGGGGATCAGAGAATCGCGAGTTCTGAGGACTTTTGAATTACGACATTAGAAACCTCGTAGCCCTGATGGGAGTTATGATTGTGGTCATATAGAGGAGGCCATGCAACCAAGATCTTAGCCTAGGAGGCTAACTGGCATTTAAGTGAGTCAGAATCTTTGAAAACAGAAACCCCGATGGGAAGGGACATAAGACCAAGGTTATGTACAGAAAGCCAGGTAGGTAAATAGAAGACTATGAATTGGGGATTGGCATTTTGCTGCTATAAGCTCTAGGGACTCTCGTTGTTGAGAAAACAACCAAAAATTTTGAATTATGGTAGTGGGTGTGTTACAAATTGGTATCAGAGCATGGTTACAACAATCGCCCTGATTGGGCTCATGCACGATTCACGCATAAATTCTGTTCGAAGCACTCCTGTGAGGATTAACCCCCTGACTTAACTATCTTTCCCAGGATTAAGAACCTAGAAAAATGAAAACCCGGCTGTGTATGCATGTGAAAGAGTTATGAACTTATGCGCCATTTATAAAAATGAATTTAACTCTTGACTAATAGTCTGTGTTTGTCTTTTCACTCAAGTGGATGATCAACCATGGGAATCTACAAACACAGAAAATGGTGACTCACCAAGAGGTGGGAGAAGGCTCCCGCAACAGAGATGAAGAGTCTGATGAAAGAAGAGCAATAGGAACCCCTCCAGGCCTAGCTGAGACTGTGAGGAGTCTCATGGTCGAATTGCAAAGCTGCAAGGACAATAATGAAAGGATGATGAAAGAACAAGAAAAGCAAACCGAAATTAATGCAGTTCTACTGCAGAGCTTATCTGACCTACAACGACAAATGTAACATGAATCTAAGATGCAGAATCATGGTCGTGTCAGTGGTCACACTGAGAGAAGAACATCCAAAAAGGTCCACCCCAGAGGTAAAGGACCAGTGCCAAACGATTCCACTGAGAAGGAAGCTGGCGATTCAGAATGCTCTTCCAGTAGCAGGACCAGTTCCTATTCTCAAAAGAAACAGAAGAAGCAAAAGACTTCGAAGAGTCATAAATTTGAGGAATTTAAAAAGGCCAAACCTCCCTCCTTCGATGGTGAGATAAAGAAGGGAGAGGAAGCCGAGGCTTGGCTACTTGGACTGAAGAAATATTTCAGAGTCCATGATTTCTTAGAGAACTTGAAGGCCCCAGTGGCCACTTTCAATTTGAATGGAAATGCTTCCATCTGGTGGGAAGACCTTAAGAATATGAACGGGGTCCGCAAGGAGGACCTGTCTTGAAAATGGTTCGAGAAGTACTTCCGGAAGAAGTATTTGTCGGAAAGGTATTTCGATGAGAAGGCTAAAGAGTTTTATGAACTCAAACTGGGACAACTTACTATGGAGGAGTATGTCAACAAATTCCTTGACTTACTAAGATATGTACCCTACATCAAAGCCGAGAAGGCGAAGGCACAATGCTTCATCAGTGGGCTACCCAAGGAATACCGAAACCGAATTGAATTTGACAAACCAAAGACCTTAGAAGACACTATACGAAAGGAAACATATTGTCATGAACAATATGGACATCGGGCAGAGTCTCGTGGAGACTGGAAACAAAAGAATGGTTCAAAATTTCAGATGAAAGGGAGAAAATCATTAGGATTGAAAAACTACAAGAAGAACCACAGAATGAACTTTCCAACCCGGAGTGTACTCCAGCAGAACTTTCCCTCGGTGGACGGAAATAAAACTTCTGGACCTATACCAGTAAAGACTGATAACCCAAAGAGGAAACCTTTGGAATGATGGGATTGTGGAGGAGATCATCTCCGGAGAGACTATCCACACCGACAATAGAACAGTCGAAAGGTTTATAACATGTAGGAAGCTACCACAGTCAATGATGTGGCAAGGAGTGTGCCACAGATTTATGCAGCCTTGGATAATAACCAAGCTGACCACCAAGCTTCCGTGGTGGAAATAGAAGGTACGATTCTCAAACATCTAGTGTCTATTTTGATTGACCCTAGTTCAAATTTGAGTTATATATCCCCTAGAGATGTTGATAAGTGTAAGCTACAACCACAGAAGCAAGCTAAACCATGGTTGGTACAATTAGCCACTGGCACCAAAAGAAAGGTGGTAGAGGCCATACCAGCCTGCCAATTAATGTTGGGTGAATTCCCCACCCAAGCAACCCTTAATGTATTACCCCTGGGATCATACAATATGTTGATTGGTATGGACTGGTTGGCCGCCCATAAAGCCAAACTGGACTGTTACTATAAAACCTTAGAATGTGTGAGCGAAGAAGGAAAAAGGATAACCCTTCAAGGGATACGAAAACTAGTATCAGTGAGACAAATATCAACATTGCAAATGAGGAAGTATTGCCGAAAGGGATGTCCCCTATATGTAGTACAGGTGTTGAAAACAACCGAAGGTGCAGATCCAAGCCCTGATGATCACCCTATCCTAAGAGAATACCAATATGTGTTTCCAGAGGAGATACCGGGTCTACCTCCGAGAGGAGACATTGACTTCTCAATAGAACTTGCACCAAGAGCGGTGCCGGTGTCTAGAACACCCTACCAGATGAGCACGCCTGAGTTAGTTGAAATCAAATTGCAATTGAAAGAAATGATGGACAAAGGTTATATTCGACCCAATGTGTCCCCATGGGGAGCACTGTTCCTATTTGTGAAAAAGAAGGATGGCACCCTTAGACTGTGTATAGATTACAGACAACTTAATAAAGTAACCATAAAGAACAAATACCCCTTGCCCAGGATCAATGATCTATTTGATCAATTGGGAGGTGTGTCTATTTTCTCAAAGATTGACTTGAGGTCGGGATACCATCAAGTCTGAATTAAGGGTAAAGACATTCATAAAACCGCATTCCGGACATGGTATGGTCACTATGAGTTTGTGGTAGTGCCATTTGGGTTAACCAATGCCCCTTCCACTTTCATGTGCTTAATGAGCAATGTACTCAGTAAATTTTTAGATAAATTTGTACTAGTATTCATTGATGATATCTTAATCTACTCTAAGAACAGAGAAGAACATGAAGAGCATCTTAGACTGGTGCTGCAAGTGCTAAGAGAGCATCAACTCTATGCTAAATTCAGCAAGTGTGACTTCTTTCAGGAGCAAATACACTACTTGGGACATGTTCTGTCCTAGGAAGGGGTAGCAGTAGATCCTGACAAGATCAAGTCTATCATGGAACGACCTACCCCAAAGGATGTCTCAGACATCGAATCCTTTATGGGATTGGCAGGATACTATAGGAGATTTATAAAAGATTTCTCCAAGATTGGTTGTCCAATCACTGCCCTCCAGAAGAAGGGAACAAAATTTATGTGGAAACGACAATGTGAAGAAAGATTTCAAACCTTGAAACATCTACTAACCCATGCACCTGTGTTGAAAATCGCTGACCCAGAAGCTGACTTCCTTGTGTGCACAGATGTCTGTAAGGAAGGGCTCGGAGGAGTCCTTATGCAAGAAGGAAAGGTGATCTGCTACGAATCCTGAAAATTGAATGAATATGAGGTCAACTATGTGACTCATGATCTAGAATTGGCTGCCATAGTGCATGCCTTAAAAATGTGGAGGCATTACCTCCTAGGAAGGAAATTTGTGCTTATGACAGATCATTGTGGATTACGGTATTTGTTTGATCAACCCAAGTTCAATGCTAGAGAAGCTAGATGGATGGCCATCCTTAGCGAATTTGACTTTGAAATCAAACACATTAAAGGGAAGGAGAATAGGGTGGTCGATTCCCTTAGTAGAAGCATGAGAACAATTCACCTGGCAGCGGTGAGTACCTGCGAGACAGATGTCAAGAACAGAGTCAAAGAGGCACAAGAAACATATCCCTTTGTCCACAATGTGACCCTGTACCTACAACAAGAACCCGCTGGAGAAAAATATGAAGGCTATCAGATGACCGAAGGAGGTCTACTCACCTATAGATATAGACTGTACATTCCCAATTATGACGACTTGAAGAGGTTCATCATGGATGAACTACATAAAAGACCCTACACTGGTCACCCAAGATACCAGAAAATGATTACTGCCACCCAAAAACAATTTTACTGGCTTGGATTAAAGAAGGACGTAGCCAAATATTTGGCCCAATGCATAGAATGCCAACAGGTTAAAGTAGAACATTGACACCCAGCAGGACTATTACACCCTTTGCCCATCCCAGAATGGAAATGGGAAACCATCTCCATGGATTTTATCACTGGATTACCAACTTCAACCAAACAGAATGATGCCATTATGGTAGTGGTGGATAAACTGAGCAAGTCTGCTCATTTCATCCCCGTCAAATCGACCTGCAAGGCGATAGATATCGCAAAGGTATTCATGAAAGAGGTGTTCCGACTGCACGGCATGCAGAAAGAGATAATATCTGACAGAGACACAAAATTCACTTCCAAATTCTGGAAATCACTGATGGTGGGTTTAAAGACCAAATTGTTGTTTAGTACCGCCTATCACCCTCAAACCGATGGATAGATAGAAAGAGTAAATCATATATATTGAAGACATGTTAAGGATGCATGTGATGCATCAACCTAGGAAATGGGAAGACTACCTGCCATTGGTAGAATTTGCCTACAACAAAGGCTACCAAGCATCCTTAAAGATGAGTCCCTTCAAGGTCCTCTATGGTAGGCAGTGTAATACTCCAGTTAGCTAGAGTAATCCTGTAAATAGGATTTCTATTAGACCCGATATGTTGAAAGAAATGCAACAACAAGTGACTCAGATAAAACAAAATCTGAAGGCCGCTCAGAGCCGACAAAAAGGCTATGCTGATCAAAAGAGAACTCCAAGAGAGTTCAAAATGGGAGACCATGTATATCTCAGAATTAAGCCCAGAAGGAGCTCCCTGAAAATGGGAGCATGTGCCAAATTGGTACCCCAGTATTGTGGACCCTTTGAGTTTCTAGACAGAGTGAGACCTATATCCTATCGGCTAGCACTTCCTCCCATAGTAAAAGCACATAATGTTTTCCATGTTTCATTATTAAAGAAATATGTACATGATGCTAATCATATAATTGACTGGTCCGTGATCCAGGTGGAACCAGAGGGAGAATTTCTACCAGAACCCCAATGCATATTGGACAGAAAAGAAACCCCGCTTTGGAATAGAACCATTGCACAGGTCAAGGTGCAATGGAAACATTTTGGCCCAGATGAGGCTACATGGGAAATGGAGGATGCCATGAGACAAGCATATCCAATTTTGTTTACTTCTGTACATGTAATTCATGTTAGTAACTAAGAACATCGAGGATGATGTTCCTTTTAATGGGGAGGGAATTGTAACACCCTGTTTCCCCCAGTTTGTAAATATAACTGGACTGGCCAAGGACTATGGCAAACTCATAAGTATGAATATGTGATGTAAATGGACCTACAGGAAGAGGTCAATGAATGTGAATAACATTCCGAATTTATTGCAGGACTGCTGATGAGGGGATGTGCAGAAAAAGAGACCACGATGGCGGTGGAAGGCACCTGAAAAGGTGGCGTTAACTTCCACCGAGAATTAAATACCATATTTATACTCCACTGGCCCGGAGAACCAAAAGTGGCTCACTGGCCCTGAAATTCAATGCCTCGCAGGCTGGTAGGTGGATGGATTGATGAGGGATGGGATGGTGAACCACCCATCCATAGAGCCATCAGGCCTGATTGGTGCAAGGGTAATCGTGCCACACGCAACCTCACGAGAGGATGAGGTGTATGGTAGAGACAATTGAAAGGGTAGACGTGAGGGGAACTCTGGCAGTTTTTACGCAGAGTGAGTGATATCAGAGAGAAAGGATTGCAACCTTTGCACCTGGTCACTGGTAAATAGAGAGATGCAGTCTCAGAGCATCGTGGTCTCAGCTCGGGGGTGGCTAGTGGTAAATTCGTTGGGAGTCGCTGAGCCTACGGTTGGGTGGAAATGAGCACCCCTCTCAGTAGTCACACCCATTTCCAGTGTTTATTTCTGAGAATTGTTTTGAATATATTGCATCTTGAAATTCATAGACTGGTATATGTATATATATGCTCATAGAACTATGGAATTGTAAATGATTTCAGTGTTAGAATGTCAATGTAGAGTTTGATAAGAATGAATAGATATATGCTCATAATAGAGGAAACCACGCATGATGCGCGTGTATAAAGCAATTTTATTTATGCCTATATTGAGCTAAGCTAGGTTCCCAGCCCGTTCTCAAGAGTTTCCCTTCCATAATATGATCAATTGTATGGTGTTTCCCTACGTCAAGGGTTTGATAGTAATAAAGTAGTGGTTTTCTATATTGTTCCATATATCTTGTGTGGTGATTGTATTAAGATATCTTTGGTACTATTTTGTTATTTTGTATTCAAATATTTTGGTTCTTAACAATGTATTAGTTTTTTTTTTTTTTTAAGTAATAGGTATTGTATATTAAGGTCTTGCCAAAACCAGATAAGAGTGCCAGATTACATCCATAGTCTTACTGGAATTACTGGACTGCCCCAACAGAGGGGAAACCAATCCAGCCAGCATAAGAGTTATGCAAAGTAGTTCTAAAACTAAGACAGAAAAGGTTTGGATGAACTATTCTTCCATTGAAACTAACTGAAACTAACATAGCTGCACATAAAAACAAGCTTAAACACCTAGCGAGTATTCCGGGCACGTGGCAGAGAGGCCCCCCGGCCAAGGTTCCTCCTCGATGTAAGTCGGCCCCGTAGCCCAAATCACCTCACCTGTCACCTTGTCCGCAGCTCCCTCGACATCTGTCATCTCATCCCCCAGTGGTCGACTTGCCGAGTCTGCCTTCGTTGTCCTGCAATTGGTTTGCTCCAACCCCTTCTCCTCTGCACGTTGTTCCTTGGTGTTGCCCTCACCAGTTTCTGTACGAGGCATCTCCTCTAAGGTCACTCCATCCGGATGAGAGGGGAAGGTCTTGCGCATAGAGGAAAGGAGTTGAAGGAGGGTAGTAACCTTATCATCTGTGGACTGCAAGCAGAAGTGGAGGTCCTCCACCCCCTGGCGAAGTTCAAACACCAGGCCATAGATAATGTCCAAGCTATCTTGGAGTTGCACACCATTGTAGGAGTCGGAAGGCTAGTGATCAGAGTTCCCTGGTCTACAAGGAGGAGGGGGTGCTCTGTAAGAGCTTCGAGGGAGATCAACGACTGGCATCGGGTCAGGTACAGGCATGGTGGAGGCGATACAGAGACACGAGGGAGCATCCATTGTCCATGGGACAATTTCCAAAGAGTGCAACTGTAAGACCAGCAGGGAGGGTGGAGGGGAAGGTTCGAGCTGTATCGGAGGTGAAGAGTAGATGTAGGGAAAACCAGGAGGCGAGAGTGAGGGCCCGCGAGGTTTCCATGGGGAGCCTCGCCTTGGCCTCCCTCTCGGACACGGAATTTGACTGTTCGAGGAAGCAGGGTGCAACAAACTGGAGTGGAGTGCATGGAGATAGGTAAGGCTAGCCAGAAGCCGAAGGAAACAAGTCCTACTAGTCCCAGGAAGCGAAGGGAGAAGCCCTTCGCCCTTCGAACAGAGTCGGGAGAGGTGCATCTGCGACAGAGCCATGTTATGGCGGTCGAAGTAGAGGGGAGGCGTGTAAATGAACATTTACGTCAACTGAGATGCGAATTAATGCTGGAGGGGGGTGACGATCGTCGGCACGAGCCCGTCACGTGGCCTCATGCCTGGTGGGCTAGTGCCAACCTCCTCTGCTTGCCAAGTGTATCCTAGTGACACCCCATCCGGGGGTTAACAATGTATTAGTTACTTCATATTAAATCACAAAAAAAAAAATTCACCTTAAGAAAATTGATTAGCTCTTTGTGCTTGATATAAGATGGATCTACGTTAGTTTATTTTTTAGATGTTGTCACATACATACATTTATAGTTAATTTTTTTTTAATTTAATAACATGTACCCCATACTCTTGTTATTATTTATTATTTATTATTATTTTTAAATGTACATGACAACATCTCCCACATTCTCATGCATTTTTTAATTTGTATTTTTATCTTTTTTTTTGAGGTGGTGAAAGCTATCATAATTGAATTGTTAAGAATAATGGTCACTAAATATTACTTGTGAATTTGGGTTAGGTCATTATTGAATGATCCTAAACTTTGTTATGTTTGAGGAAGATGTGTTTTTAGCCAATCATAATCACTTTTACCTATTACTACAAGATCAAAAATGTTATTTTAAAAATGATCATATATTCAAGAAATACAAAAAATATCTCTAATGAATTTTTTTTTTTTTTAATAACATGTAACCTAACTCCATACACAAAACAAAACAAGATATCACCCCAATTACAATTAAATATTTTACATAACTATTTTTTAAAATAATTATTATTTTTTTTTTTATAAAAATATATAAAAATTTATTTATTATAATTGATTTGTTAGTAAAATTGCAAAAAAGTTAATATATCTAAGATTAATCTCAGCTTCATTATATAGAAGAATAATCCACCCTAACATATAACATATAAATATATATTTGAATAACAATGCACCCTAATTTAGTAATTTCCTTTGTTAAAAATTCCTTAATTTTTTTTTCAGAACTTTTTATAATATAATATAAATTTTTATTGTGTGTATATAAATAATCTTAAGTATGTTATTTTATTTTAATCTTCTTTTATTATTTTTTATAACTTTTATAATACAATACTTTATTTTATTTTATGTATATAAGTAATTTTAAGTATAATATTTTATTTTAACCTTCATTCATTTAATAATATGCATATAAAGAATTTTAAGTATGTTATTTTATTTTAACTTTTATTCATTCATTTAATAATATTAATTACATATAAAAACAATTGAGATTATTTAGATTACTCCTAGGGTAAAATGTAATTCTTCTTCCCAAATATCGATTGGTTGAATCATTTTTCTTCTTTAATTGTCTAATACTTTGCATTCTCAACCATCATTTGTTCAAACCACTAATCCTCAAATCCCCTAAATGATAATTGTATTTGAATAATTTGTTAGAATCATATTTGTTAGAACTGAAGGAGAAAAGATGTCACACACCCACTACAACAACTTAGATTTTTCATCTTTTTCTTCGAGGAACAGAATCTTCGAGACTTCCATGGGGCCTAGCGTAGACCTTCTCTTCCCTTATCCTCCTCCAAACGACCACAAGCTGGCCTTAATGCAAGTGCCTTTCGCAACTCATGAGTTGGGAATCAAGACTCTTGACTCCCCTTTCTCCAAACAATGATACCTGAGATACTATACAGGTATGGCTCCCTCCTCACTAGCGCCTGCTACAGGTAACCATAGGTTAGGCCAAACACTAGCACCACTCAAAACCTCGCCAGTTGAGGTGTTGAGCTCTCATGCTCCTCCTTCGTGAATCCCCAAGACGCAAGAGGTTAATGTTGCGTGGAATTTTCCAAAGCGACGTGCACACGCCACTTGTCAACCTTGCTACACCCTTCTCACGAGCTGTGTTGCCACCACCCGTCACATGAGACCTCGACTCTCGGCGTTTCATGGTCTTAGTGATCAAGGTACAGCTTCTTCATCCTATGAAACCCCGAGCCATGATAAGTCAACAGTGGGTTGACTCTTTCCCAGTGTGACATGTGTCCACCACCGGTCACCTGCTTCCTAGCCTAAATACTAGCACAACTTGCATCTCGCAACTTCATGAGTTGGAGTATTGAGTCCTCATGCTCCTCCTTCGCGAGTTCTCGAGATATGATGAGTCAATAATGGGTTGACTCCTTCCTAGGCAACATGTGTCCATCACCTGTCACCCATTACCACCTTTCTCTGAGCGCTTTTTGTTACACCACCTGTCAACCACGTGGTCCCCACTTACGGATGGGTCACGTTTTTGTACAAGCCCTCAACGCTCGACACTTCGTGACTTCTAGAATTGAAAAGAAACTCCCTCAAGTTTCGAACCTTCGATAGGCGATAACCACGAAAGTTATGATCTAATGGTTCTCCTGTGCCTTGGATCCAATGGTCAGGATCATGTCATGATCTCATGAATCGCGAGTTCATGTAGCCCTACCCTTGACCACATGTAATGATCCCAAGCCATTATGCAAGGATCATCACTATTTTGGTGTCTTTTAAAAACTTTTTCTGAGTGAGGTATTTCATCAAACACTTTGCTGATCTACCTTTTAGATGTGTTTATATGTGTGTATGCAAAAAATAATAGAAAGAGATAACCATGGAACATACCTCAACCATATGCAATAA
>CBVK0100043512.1:0-34236 GCA_900067695.1 Picea abies | reverse complement strand
CCGACGCTCTTCCGATCTCACCCTTAGAAATAAGATTGAATTGGTCCTTTTATCTGTTGTTTGTACTGTTGCCTCAAATACTTAAAACATTCTTTAGTTTTTCATGATACTTACGCTATAATCCTCTTCTAACCAGACTGATGCACTCCATATTATTAATCAGGTTTTCCCTTCATTTTATTCATATTTTCCGTTGAGGGGAAATTTAGTAGTTTATGAAAATAACATTGGAAAACTTCCAAGATTTTCATTGCCCAATTCTTCTGGTTGACATGTTATTGAAGATTCATCATTATCATCACTGTTCTATGTAAGTGAAATTTCTTCATTTTATTCTTTGGGAATTTTTGTTTTCATTTTTCTTTCATTGGTTAATGCACTCTTGATCTGCATGATATCATCAGGATACACTATTGTGCCATATTCTTCTTTAGGAACTCTCATTTCTTGAGTTTGATCCATTTTGTATTTCAATCTCTGAATTTCACATTCCTTATTAGGAACTTCACCTATTAGGATACTCCTCCAAAATTAAAGGGTACAAGTGCTACAACAAAAAACCCCAGAAGATAGTTGAGAGTATAGATGTGAAAGTAGATGAAGGACCATTTCATCTAGTAAGACACTAGAACCATGATGATTCATATGATGAACCAATTGTCAATGAACCACAAGATGACAGAATGAACAAGAATAAGGAACAAGAGGATTTATAGGAAGATGAGAGAATGGGAACACCACAGTCAAAGACCCCGTCAAGGTATGTACAAAAACATAATCTAGAAAATCAGATTTTTGGAAACAAGGAATTAGGTGTACAAACTAGAAGAAAACTTATAGGTACATCTAGCTTTGCAAATTTTGCACTATTATCCATGAGTGAACTCCAAAATTTTGTGCGAGCAAGTTAGGATGACCATTGGGTCAAATCCATGAATGAAGAACTATACCAAATAGAGAAAAATAAGACTTGGGATATTGTTCCAAGACACAATAACAAGAATGTAATTGGAACTAAATGGGTATACAAAAAAAAGTTGGATGAAGATAGATAGATAGTTAGAAATAAGGCCAAACTGGTATGCAAAGGGTATGCTCAAGTAGAAGGAGTGGACTTTGAAGAAACCGTTTCCTTTGTTGCAAGAATTGAAGCTATCAAGATTTTTTTGGCTTTTGCATGCTATAGAGTATTCAAAATTTATTAGATGGATGTCAAATTGGCCTTTTTGAATGGTGACCTAGAGGAACAGGTTTATGTGTAGAAACCAGAGGGTTTTTAACTGACTAACAAAAATGATTATGTCTTTCGATCAAAATAATCCATGTATGGGCTAAAACAGGATCCAAGAGCCTGGTACTACATATTGGACAAGTATTTTCACTGGAAATGATTTAAAAGGGAATGACTGATAATAACTTATACATCAAGGATGAAGGTACTGACCTGTTAATTATTGTAGTGTATGTTGATTATATTATCTTTGGAAGTAATATTGAACTAATGAGTAAAAATTTTGCAGTTGCAATGCATAAAGAGTTTGAGATGTCTATGTTGGGGGAACTCTCCTTCTTTCTTGGTCTACAAATTCATCAATTAGAAAGAGGAATTTTCATTTCTCAAAGTAAATATCTCAAGGAAATCTTGAAGAAGTTTGGCATGAAAAATTGTGCACTAATAAGCACTCCTATGACTACCAGTTGCAAACTCAACAAAGATGACGATGCTCCAAAAATAGATTAAACTATGTACAGGTCTATGATAGGCAACTTACTCTATCTCACAACATCAAGTCTTGACATCATACAAGCAATGGTTTTGGTAGGCGGGTTTCAAGCCAATCCTAAGGAAGCTCATGTTCTTGTGGTTAAAAGAATATTTAGATACTTACAAGGCACTCTTGATTATGGCTTGTGGTATCCAAAAGACAAAAACCTCGTTATCAAAGCTTATACATATGAAAATTGGGCTAGAAGTATTGATGATAGAAAAAACACTAGTGGAGATGCATTCTTCCTTGGCAGTTGTTTATTGTCCTGGCTCAACAAGAAACAAACTTCCATTTCCTTTATACAGCTGAAGCCAAATATATAGCTGCAACATCCTGTTGTACTAAAGTGTTGTGGATAAAAAACAATCTCAAGGATATTCAAGTTCCTTGTGATCAACCTATCACCATCATGTGTGACAATACAAGTGCTATCAATATCTCTAAAAAATATGTTCAACACTCTAAGACTACCCATATACCAATCATATATCATTTTCTCAGAGAACATGTTTAGGATCGAGTGGTCAAATTAGACTATGTTCCTTCAAAAGAGAAGATTGTAGCTATTTTTACCAAGCCATTACCAAAAGAAACCTTTGAGTATCTTAGACAAAGGTTGGGTGTGATCTCGTCTTCCTTTCTTCAATAAAGATCACAATTCACTACTTCTACAAGAGCCCCATTTGATGTATCAGGAGCAAGTGATATTGTTTTTAATAATTACATCACTCGTAAAAATAAGTTTTCTTTTGTGGAGATGTGCACAGTTCAAATTTACAATGGTTCTCGATGGTATTTTGTTTGAGGGTGGTTTTTTGTGCGTAAAGAGTCCAGGAGTATGTTTTAACAAATGCTTCCAGAGGACCTTGTTCCTAGAGGGAGAATATACATAGTCTATCTTTTTCATTGCTGTCAAAGGGGGAGAGTAATGAAAACAAAAACAACAAACCTAACATAGCATGAAGTTGATACACATTGAAAGGGAGTTTGTTGCACACATTGAAAGGGGGAGAAACTTAGCATAAAGACCATCGATTTGGTAGTTGCGCATATTAAAAGGGGGAGAAGCTTAGCATAAAGGCCATTGATTTGGCAGTTGCGCACATTGAAAGGGGGAAAAACTTAGCATAAAGGACATTGATTTGACAGTCGTGATATTTTGGTTTCCATCAATGATGAAGAGGGAGTTTGTTGTGCATATGTTTTCATTGATGTCAAAGTGGTCATGATATAGTTAGTTCTAGTGCTATGACAGATAATATGGCACAACATATGGCACATAGATACAGGAAGTCGTGAAAAAATGAAAACCAAAGTTCGTAAAAAGGATCGAAGGACAAAAGGATCAATGGCACAGAAGAAAATATCCACGATGCCTTGAGCTAGTGCGATGAACGGTGCAATGGAGTGCGACGTAACGAAGCCAATTGCTTGTCAATGGCGTAGAATAAAATCTACAAGGTGCCTTGAGGTAGTGCGATGAACGACGTAGTGGAGTGTGACGAGATGAAGCCAGTGCGACAAGAGACAGAGTGGACTACGACAAAACGAGTGAGAGTTCGATAGTCAAGTGAGTGAGTCACCAGGGCACACTCACAGTCTGGTGGGGTGACTGGGTAAGCGTGTTGTATAGAAAGTGCAACAGGTTGAAGACTTGTGAATTGAATTTTGCGCTCATATTCTATCTGGGCATTGGGTGCTTTGTAAACCATAATGTAAATTGTTGTGTCAATTTTGATGAGATGTTATGATAAGACTAGGTTATGTAGCTGGAGATGAGCTGGAACTCATTCATTGGAAGATTTGGTCACATAATCGATCCTCCATTAATCATTGAAATGATCAATGATGATCCTTGAACGTTTTTGTAAAACAAAGAAGATTTGGGCCATTTGATTTAGTCGAAGAATGTTCAGCCATAACTCGACAAGAAATATACTTAATTTAGACAGAAATGTGTCCACATATAACTAACTGGACTTTGATCTGGTCAAAATATGTCCACAATATAACTTTTATGGGTCCATATACTTAATTTAGACAGAAGTGTGTCCACATATAACTAACTAGATTTTGATCTGGTCAAGATATGTTCATAATATAATTGTTATGCATCCACATACAATTAGTTGAACTGAGGCAAAGATATTATAAATAGGGATGTTCTTTGATTGAGTTAGATGTTGACAAGAAGAGAAGGAAAATGTTTTGTAACTATTAAAAGGAACCTAACTGGAGATATATGTTCTATATATTCTGTAGTTTTCTCCCTCATTGATTTTCCACGTACAACTACTATGTTTTATGTGTTGCTTTGATTTCTACATACATTGATGATTAAGTAAGCACTTCAAAATAATGTTAAACCATTAAAAGAAAAGAAAATTTGAGAAAAATGATATAATACTAATTAACCCCTCTCTTATATTAATGTGATTCTCAACATCCTGTACGTTAGTCGTTAGTCTATGGAGAATGAGCGTAGCACTTCCCTCTCACACACGTAAGCCCTAGTCTCTCGGAAACCCTAACGGAGAAATGTTCCTCTGTACGTCTGTCTGCCAGTCTACGCCTCTCTGTCAGCGACTCTATCATTAGGGTTTCACCAACTATCGAAAATCATTAACCCGCGAATCGTGTAAACACGTGAGAATAATCTCCTACGTTCCCGTTCACACTCTCCTTCTATGTGCGCAAATACCCTGCCATATTTTACTTCCAACGATTTCAACTTTTCCTCAAAGCGATTTTCGAGGCGGTGCAAACAAACGAAGAAATCGACCAACCATGTCTAATCAACGTCTCAGATATGAGGGCCTTCCCTCCGAAGAGTCCACCATGCTGACAGCTCACAATACAAATAAATGCAATAATCGTTGCATTTGCACGAGGAGACTGTCACAATAATCCGCTATCAATCTTCATCTTCATCTTCTGTTTTATAGAGGCGTTCACATCAATCTGCACAGACAGCACACAATTATCTTCCATGGAGAAATTCAAGGGTTAATTCACATCGATTTGGTTTGATCGGGATTCACATCACATATTCCCATCCTTAACAACTTCTGCGAGTAGGGGTTCAGAAATATCAAGGGGACCATCAGTGGTTGATCCGCATCACAGTATCTCATTTCCAAGCCTCAAGAGGGCCGAAGACGGCATATTCTAGGTTCAACACATCAGAATGTCATTCCCCTGATACAAGCTTTTTCCCAGTAAATTCCTGCAGGCTAGTCCAGGCGAGGGTGGATCCGATGGCGTAACCCTATTTTCGAACTTTTGGAATGTTTGACTTCTGCTTGATAGTGTCTTCATGGGTTAGCTACTCGAGGAGTTTATTATTCACATAGCCGTGGGCCAACTTTTCAAGAAGTTGGAAGAACGTTGGAAAGATAATACATATGTTAGTGAGATTGTTTTTCAGTGTTGTCTTTCTACCTTTATCTTATGAACATTTGCAACAAATCAATAGCTTTCATGCAGTTGCAACAAATCAGTAGCATTCTACAATGAGTTTTTTGGTAAATGCATGACATTTGAGAATAACCAAGTGAAAGAGACATCCTCTTGAAAAAAATCAACAATTCAACTGGTTCTTTAATCTCAAATCAATATTTCATGAAGTTGTACTTCGATTTGATAGCCTTTGATCAAACATTACTCCTTGGATATTTCTAAATTCTTAGACTTAGAGTAAATTTCATCAATTCAAGCTAGAGAAGACTCCCACTTGTAATAAATCAACCGTAATGAAATAAATCATAGGGAAATTCTTCCCATCACACAATTACTACACCAGTTTGAATTTTTGAGTTTCATACATATAACAAACAACTTGAATATAGAGGTAGATAGGATCACTAATCAAGCTTCTTTGAAGAAGGCCATCTCCCTAAGGATTTGCCAGTTTGCTTCGACTTCTTAATTTGCGTGTCGGTAGTATTTGTAAGATCTTTTCAGAGCACTCCATGTTTTCATTTATACCATATGTAAACAACCCCATTAGCTAAATCATTGTAATATACCAGATATAAAAAGTATGCAGAACATAAATAAAATGATAGAAATGGCATAATAACAACAATATAACTAGAACAATCACCACAGTAACACTGAAATGATATCAGAATAACAACAGAAATAACACTTTGATTCTGAGAGCAATGTTCACGGGCCTCTTCGAGGGGGCAACCTCAAGTCGAGCAGAGCTCTATTCCAATAATATCCAAGCTAGGGTTCTCATACCCTCGACTCCTATTGATACTAAATATGTCTATCAAAAGAAGCATCTAGAGGAAGATCCTTCTAGAAGCGGAAGCTTCTATTAGGTCTTCTTACATTCAACTTATTCTATTTTATTGCAAGGCTTTATTAATATTGACCTTTATTACATCCGAATATATTGTTCTACCTATGTGCGGGTTAGGACCCTAACATGTACGCCCCCTTAAAAACAACCTTGTCCTCAAGGCTTGAGATGTGGAAATTGTTGCAGAATGGTAGCTGCTTCCCAAGTGGCATCTGCTGGAGTTGTACCTTTCCACTGGACTAACACTACCTTGATGGTTCTTTGACATAGGCGACGTTCACGCTGGTCCAAAACAACTTGTGGATGTAGCCAAATGGATCCTTCTTCGGCTAACTCGGGAATGTTGGTTTGAATTTGGCACTTAGTTCCAATCACCTTCTTTAAGCATGAAACATGAAAAACATGATGTAGCTTCGAATGACTAGGCAAAGATAATTGATAGGCCACCTATCCCACATGATTGAGAACGGTATAAGGACCATTAAATTTGGGCACTAGCTTCTGACAATGCTCGTCCTTGAGGGAATTTTGCTTGTAAGGTTGCAGTCGAAGAAACACCTGATCCCCTTCTGCAAATTGACGTTCAGAGAAACCTTGATCTGCTTGTTGCTTCATACCATTCTGTGCCATGACCAAATTCTCTTTGAGGGTATGGAGAATAGCCTCTCGAATTGTAAGTGTTTGGTCAACCGCCTGGACCTTTGAGACACCAAGTAAGTATAAGAGAACTGAAGGTGGCTTCTATCCATATACCGCTTCAAAAGAAGTCATGTGTGTAGTTGTATGGTATGAAGTGTTGTACCACCATTCAACTAGGGGTAACCATTGAGCCCATTGATTTTGCTTTTCTGAGGAAAAACACCTCAAATATGTTTCCAAACACTTGTTGACAACTTCTGTTTGACCATCAGTATGGGGATGATAAGTTGTGCTGAGGTGCAATTGGGTGTCTTGTAGCTTGAACAATTTTTTCCAAAAATTGCTTGTGAAAGTTGGGTCGTGATCAGAAACAATAGAGTGTGGCATGCCATGAAGCTTGAAGACCTGATCCATGAAAATTTGAGCCACCGTAGATGCTGTAAACGGGTGTTGAAGAGCGAAGAAATGAGAAAACTTGGAAACATGATCAATAACCACCATGATGACTGATTTATTTCCCGATTTGGGTAAGCCTGTAATAAAATCCATAGAGATATCCCTCCAAATAATAGGTGGAATCGGAAGCGGTTGTAGTGTGCCCAGAGATTTGGTTGTTTCTCCCTTGTTGCATTGACACACATCACATTCAACGAAAAAATTACAAATGTCTTGTTTCATAGCATCCTAGAAAAAATAACATTTGACCCTGTCATAGGTTTTGTTGAACCCGGAGTGCCCCGCTGTGGGTGTAGCATGAAGCTCAGAAAGTACTGTGGATTTAAGATTTGATTGTTTACTTAAATACAAACGACCTATGTATCAAAGCTCATCATGGAGCCAAGAGTACCTTGGGGAAGTTGGAGCATTGGACTGCAATTGTTGGATCATATGTGAACTTTTGGGATCTTGTAGCCATTCCTGGCAAACGACTTGGAGCCAATCTGGTACAATGAATGTAATATCCTTCGACCGAACCCAATTATAATGTAATATAAATGTACTTAAGCTGGTGAGCTGTTTTGACTTCATTTGGTAATGCACGTCATGTGGCATAGTGCGCACATGAACTGTGCAATAAAATGATGTAATATGCACATTCTGGGATACTGCGCGAAGTAACTAGGGTGCGCGCAGTATGGAGGACAACGAGCCTCATGTATATGATATGTGTTATAAGCTGGTGAGCCGGTTATTATAAGTTGGGATGCTTATGTTTTGGTATTGGGTTGGAACGCCTAGATGTCGAAGGTCAATGCACCTACTTTGTACATGACTCATGATTAATATAAAATACATCACTGTGCGTAGACCGACCACGATAAAAGAGATGGGGGACTGAAATTCACCAGTTAGGGAAAAGGAGGGCCAAAAGTCAAGGGAATATTATATTAATATTTCCTAAAACATAAAGTATGGATAATTATTTTATCCTAAGTTCTAAAGTTAGGGACAAGTGGACCAAAGTAACTTCCGATATGACAAGTGTCAAGTTGGGGACATGCATTCATATCGAGGGGGACTTAGCTCATTTGATCACTTTTTTTCACGTGATTTCTTACTAGCAGCTCGACCATCATTCACACCATCACTTCCACGAGAGTTTCACAGTGATTCTTTTCCACACTCAGTTATCCAGTCAATGATTCCATGACCATTTTCACTCATGCATTCTGTTATCCTTGAGACAACCATTTCACCATTCTGGAGCCTGTTCCCATAGCCCTTTTCGGTTGGTGTACCTGGTTAACTTGGAGCGGGATTGAAGAAGTGGGTTGTCAGGCCCGTGAGCAATTCTATGAGCGAGAGAATTGTTGGGGATTGATTCCCAAAGGTGCTAAATTGTAGTTACAATGCTCTAAGACTTCCGGTTCGGCCTATTGTTGAAGCCCTGGAAGGGAAGTGGGGAAGCCAAGGGACTGTTGAGCAGAGAAGGGGCACACTTCCTTGGGTGGGACAAGCATGTGGGGAATGAGAGGTTGTAGGTTAGTTGAGTGAGCACCTGAGACAGAGTCTTTCCTATTGCCCATGAGCCTTAGCCTGGATAGGAACCCTTTACCATGGGTGGAGTTCAGTCCCAACTCGGGGGTGACTCACTGTTGAGAGTGATGATTAGTGTAGTCTAAGGCTGGGAGGTTCGTGGATGATCTGTACGTGGTTGGTGACAATATTTCTAAGATAAGTACCAATTGTATGGTAAAATGATATGCTACTTTGTTATTTACATGCCTATGTTACAGTTTATCATATATGTGATTGTAATTGCGTGTATGTTTTTGGGTAATTCCCTATAAATGCTGCATATTTGTAGTTAATGTTATTTTAGTATAAAGTCATATGTTACAGAAAGTAATTGTTTTTTTATGTTTATATGTAAATCTTCCACAAGAGTGTTGTATGTATATGTTTTAGTTGCGTGTAGTTTAAAGAGTAAAATTATGTGGTATAGCTCAGTTGACTACTGGGTATGTTACCGTATGTTCTGCAGTAAGGCAACAAAGGCGTTCCCTAGAGTAGCATGGTCCAGCCTGTTAAGGATGGAAATGTTACCGACTGGTGTCAGATGTTACCGACTGGTGTCAGAGCATGAGTGGTTTCTCTGGAGTGGCATCCCACGGCCTGTGGGTGGCCGGGGGAACGTTACAAATTGGTATCAGAGCTTCAATTCAACACTGAGCTTGGATGAGCTAGAGGGGTTCAGTTGAAGTGAATATTCACAAAAGAGTAACTTTGAAGTGACCTAAATTGGAGTCACGTTGTGTCCATGGAAAAGGTTTGCGTGCATGGTAAATTTTGGCACTGCGTGGGAAAATGTTGGTGTGCCAGTATGCACAGTAAATTGTGGCACCGTGTGGAAGATTATTATTTGGATGCACGCATTTAATTTAGCCTTGCACGGTGAGCACACACATAGTAATGTGCACATTGGGTGCACTAGTATTTCTTAACACAGAGGAGTTTTGTTGGTATGTGAATAAGTATGAGTATAAGTTGTTTCACGACAGTGTATTCAGTAGTGTGTATATAAGCATGCGTGATGGAATATGTTGAACTTGACATGGTGCATGCATAGGATGAAATGTATGTGGAATATCGGTACGCGGTACCAAAACTATGCTCAATGGATATTGGCGCACAACGCAAGAGTATTGCACGTAAGTTGTTGGTGCGATGAAGAAGAAATGCACAGTAGATATAGGTGTGTGGAAAAGCATTTTACCTTGTGATATTGCTATGCACGATAAATATAAATGAACAAGTCAAAGTTTAGTGTGCGCGAATTCGCTTGGAAGACGATGAGTCTGAGTTTAATTTGCATAATAATAAAAGAAAAAGAAACACACAACCGCATCGAAGCATTAATTAAAAAGGATTTTGAGTTTTATTTTCCTCTGATTCAGAGAGATGAAAATAAAATATAAGATTACAAAAAAAAAAAAAAACTTATTATAAAAGAAAACAAGATTCATAACACCACTAGATAGAAATTGTAATAAAACAGTCTAAAATCTGTTTATGTGTTTATATAATCATATTAATCACAAAATTACAAAAGGGTGATGACAACAGTTAGCCTGTTGTGAAAATGGTCATTTAAGGAACAAGCCTATCATCTATGATACTCCTTATCTCCGCTACCGACTATTCAAAATTCGCCGAAACATGCTTAATTTTTAGTTGAAGACTTACTTCAGCTTAGCGACCTCTGCCTTTAAAGAAGAATCTAACCAGACCAGTTAATTCTCTCCAACACTTTCGGCCTCTTTAGCCGTAGATTACTCCTTCTTCTGCCGCTTACTTCTTTTCTTCTTAGCGACTGGCCTGTTGATGACTAAATCCTTCATAGTGGGATTCAACTTGACTTCCAACCACAATTCTATAGCCGGCTTTGTGTGGAACTTAGTTGCTAGAATGTGTGCAAGGACCCTTTCCTCCTTATTCACAGGAAAGTCTAGCATGTTGCCTGAATAGCCCGTCTCACTCGATTTATCATTGTCCATGTATCTCAAGTTGTGGATACCAAAATGTTTTTACAGAGAGCAGAAATTCGAGCAGTTTGGAGATTACTTCAGTTATGGATACTCAGATACCTTCATACTTGGGGAGTGGTAATTATAGAACACCATTTATGAAGTGCAGATGGATTACGTACAAGAGTGTTGGGTTGCCATGCTCGACCAATCCATTTCGAATGATTATCTTTTGAGTTTGTTACATGGTGGCATTCAACTGACGTCACATGGCTATGAAGTATCGAACAAGTGAAGAAGGGTGATCTGACTAGCCATCGCCCGCTCCACGAGTGGTGGATTTGATATGTTGAGACACGTGATACCGCGTCATGGCGAAAGTGGTTTCGGCAAACCACCTTCTTACACAAGTGTATCTCTGAAGGCACCACGCGTTTGTGTTTTTGAGACTTGAGTCTTATCTAGAATTTTCATGGTGATAACACCAGGAAATAGGGAGAGATAATTCTGATGTGTATATTGAACCAAAATGGTGCATATTCTCATGAATTGTTGAATTGTTAGCCTGATAAGTTTCGATGGATGCACGTTTTGTAGAATTAACAACATCTCGATCAGATCAAACCAGTGCAGAGTCCATAGGAATGGAAGAAGTACAGGGGAATTACAGTCAGGAAGATGAGAGCAGAGGGGTGGATGTTCGTTTGGGCATGGAAGGAACGAACTCCAATGGACATGGAGAAGAAAGAAATGAAGATATGAATATGGTTGAGACCATTAAGAAATTGCAGAAGGATGTCCAAAGCCATAAAGATGATAATGAAAGGCTTATGAAAGCCAAAGAGAAGTAGGATGACTTCAACATGAATTTATTGGAGGGTTTGAACATAATAGAAAAGAAATTGGTTAAGGAGAGTGACTCAAGTAAATCTGGGAATCACAAACCTTCAGAGGAGAAAAGAAAAGAAAAAAGTTCTAGTAGACATCACCATCATTCCCAAAGGAATTCCAATAAGAGAACATGCAACAACTCGAGTCTATCCTCTGTTAGAAGATATAAGAGATCTGGGGTGGATGAGTTGAGAAGAGAAATGAAAAAAATCAAACCTCCTACATTTGATGGTGAGCACAAGAAGGATGAAGATGCAGAAACATGGTTACTAGGCATGAGAAAGTATTTTCAATTGCATAATTATTCTTCTCATGCAGAAGGTAGAATCACTATCTATCAACTAAAAGGAAAGGCCTCCATGTGGTGGGATCAACTTGTGCAGGTGCAACACATTGTAGATAAAGGTGTTACTTGGAGGGAATTCAATAAGTATTTTGAGAAGAAGTACTTGACTAAGAGATACTATGACAAGAAAATGAAAGAGTTATTTGAACTCAAGTTTGGAAGTATGACCACAGATGAATATGAGAGAAGGTTTTTGGAACTGCTGAAGTATGTCTCTTTCATCAAGGATGAGACAGTCAAAATTCAAAGGTATTTAAGTGGATTTCCATCGTTCATCAGTGACAAAATACAGTATGATGATCCCAAGACATTAGAAGAGACCATAAGGAGAGCTAAATGCCTATATGATCAACAAAAAGCAAGGCCATATTTCCAAAAGGCTTGGGAAGACAATAAGAAATTCAAGATGGATCAGAGGAAGAAGGGAGCTAAGCCACCATTCTTCAGAAATAATCCAAAAGGAAAGAAAACACGTAAAGAACCTAGAATGATTGACATAGGGAGTCAAGAGCCAAGGAAACCACCTATGCAATGTTGGGGTTGTAAAGGGAGCCATAGGTTCAGAGATTGTCCTCACAGAGGTGAAAAAGGTAGGGTTGTTCACAATGTACATCGAGTTGAAACAGTGGAGGACATGGGCATATATGTTCCAAGGATTTATGCAGCCCTGGACAACAAGAAAGAAGAGTATTAGTCCCACATGATTGAAGTGGAAGGTATGATCAACAACCAAACCCTTGGTATTTTGATTGATTCAGGAGCTAGTCATAGTTATATAGACCCTAATATGGTGGAAAGTTTGCAATTGCCAAGAATCAAGCATGGGAAATCCTGGTTGGTGCAACTGGCTACAGGAGCCAGAATAAAGGTTAATGAAATGGTTAAGTCATGCCTCATAGACATGAATGGACTGAACACCAAGGAAAATTTAAACGTCTTGCCTTTAGGTTCCTATGATTGTCTAATTGGGATGGATTGGTGGACCAACATCACACTCTCCTAGATTGTAACAACAAAGCATTTACTTTCCTGGATGAGGAAGGGAAACTAAGGAAGGTACAGGGAATCCCCAGGGCAATAACCATTAGAGAAATTTCAGCATTGCAGCTGAAGAAGTGTTACAGAAAAGGATGTCAAATAATTGTAGCTCATTTGGAAGAGACACCTAGAGATAAGGTGCCAAATTTGGAAGATTATGCAGTCCTGGAAGATTTTGAGGATGTGTTCAAGGAGGTACCCAAACTACCCCCAAGGAGATACATTGATTTCTCTATAAATTTGATGCCTGGAGCAGCGCCAGTATCAAAGACTCCTTACAGAATGAGTACACTAGAATTGAAGGAGTTGCAAATGCATCTTGAAAAACTTCTGAAGAAGGGGTATATACGCCCAAGCGTGTCACCTTGGGGTGCCCCAGTTTTGTTTGTGAGAAAGAAAGATGGAACACTAAGGTTGTGCATTGACTTCAAATAGTTGAATAAAGTGAATGTTAAGAACAAGTATCCTCTATCAAGGATTGATTACCTCTTTGATCAATTAAAGGATGCAAAGATATTTTCAAAGATAGATCTCAGATCAGGATACCATCAGGTAAGAATTAAAGAAGAAGATATTAGCAAGACCGCCTTCAGGACAAGGTATGGTCATTATGAGTTCATAGTGGTACCATTTGCGTTGTCAAATGCACCAACTGTTTTCATGTGCTTAATGAATGGTGTTTTCCGAGAGTATTTAGACAAATTTATCATTATCTTTTTGGATGACATTCTTATATATTCCAGGTCAGAGGAAGAGCGTGAACATCATTTGAGGATGGTGTTGCAAGTATTAAGGGAGCGTCAGTTATATGCCAAATTAAGCAAGTGATCATTTTATCAGAAACAGATTCATTATTTGGGGCATATCATTTCAAAGGATGGGATACCAGTGGATCCTGAGAAGATAGAGGCCATTAGAGAATGGTCAGCACTGAAGAATGTGACAGAGGTGAGATCATTCATGGGTCTTGAAGGCTACTACAGAAGATTTATTGAAGTATTCTCAAAGATTGCACACCCAATCACTTCTTTGCAAAGAAAGGGAGTGAAGTTTCAGTGGACACTGGATTGCGAGAAGAGTTTCCAACACTTGAAACAATTATTGACAAGTGCTCCAATATTAAGGATCACAGACCTAGAAGAAGACTTCATCGTATGCATCGATGCATGTAATGAAGGACTTGGTGGATTCCTCAGTCAAAATGGGTTTGTCATATGCTATGAATCAAGGAAGATGAAGGATCATGAAGGAAACTATGCCACTCATGATTTGGAGTTGGCAGCCATAGTGCATGCCCTGAGGAAATGGAGACACTACCTCATGGGAAAGAGGTTTGAGCTAAGAACAGACCATAATGGTATGAAATATTTATTTGATCAGCCAAATCTAAATGCTAGACAAAGAAAATGGTTAGTATTTCTAAGCGAATGTGACTTTGATATAAAGCATATCAAGGGGAAAGAGAATAAAGTGGTTGATGCACTCAGCAGAAAGGTGCATGAATTACATGCTACAACCATTATCATGTACCAAACTGATATTAAAATCAAAATTCTGGAGGCTGCAAATGCAGATTTGCAGTACAAAGAATTGGTAGCAATGCTACAACAGGGTAAGATGATTCAGAAGGTGGATAATTATAAGTTGGGAATAGATGGAATACTGTTGCGCAAGAACAAGATTTTTGTTCCAAATTTCTAGGACTTGAAACGTATGATTTTGCATGAAATGCATAATGTTCCTTATGCAGGGCACCCTGGATATCAGAAAACCATGGCAGCGATCAAGAGCCATTACTTTTGGCCAGGTATGAAGAAAGAGATCGTCGAGTACATCGCTAGATGTATGGAATGCCAGAAAGTGAAAGTTGAGAATAGGCACCCAACGGGGTTGCTGCAAACTTTAACCATTCCTGAGTGGAAGTGGGAAATGGTGACAATGGATTTTATTATGAGATTGCCTAGAACAAGCAAACTGCATGATTCAATCATGGTGGTGGTGGAAAAGCTTACAAAATCTGCCCATTTTATTCCACTGAAAACTACGCACAAGGCAGCAGAGGTTGTTGATATTTTCATGAAGGAAGTGGCACGATTGCACGAGATTCCTAAAACAATTGTGTCTGATAGAGACCCAAAATTCACCTCGAAGTTCTGGAAAGGATTGTTCAAAGGATTTAGAATGAATCTGAACTTTAGTATAGCTTATCATCCTGAGTCTGATGGATAGACAGAGAGGGTGGATAGAATATATACTGAGAATGTATGTGATGGACAAACCATCGAAATGGGAGGACTACCTACACTTGGTAGAATTCGCGTACAACAATGGGTATCAGGTATCATTGAAGATGAGACCATTTGAAGCACTTTACGGTAGAAAGTGAAATACTCCAGTGAGTTGGGATAATCCAGCTGATAGGACAGTAGTTGGGCCAGAGTTGCTCAGGGAAATGGAGGACCAACTGACAAAAATTAAGAAGAATTTAAAATTTTCCCAAGACAGATAGAAAAGTTATGCTGATAAGAACAAAACCCACAGAGAATTCAAAGTGGGTGATCATGTTTTCTAGAAAGTGAAAGCTAACAGGAGTTCCCTAAAGCTGGGAAGCTGTGCCAAGTTGGCAGCCAAATTTTGTGGGCCTTTTGAAATCCTAGAGAGGATTGGTCCAATTTCTTATATGATTGCATCGACTGCATCTATGTCTATTCATAATGTCTTCCATGTATCATTACTAAAGAAATATATACCTGATGGTAATCATGTGATTGACTGAAATGTGATTCAAATGGAGCAAGAAGGCACTTTTCAAGTGCATCCGATGCGCATTTTGGACCAGAAAGTCAAACAGCTCCGGAATTGAGCCATACAGCTTGTAAAGGTTCAATGGACCTGGTATGGTCCTGAGGATGCTACTTGGGAGAATGAAGATGCAATGCGGACAGAATACCCACATAGTTTTGAAGATTTTTGAAAACATTGTTGTATATGGGTGTATGATGCACTGAGGACAGTGCATAAATAAGGGGAGGGGATTGTAATATCCCTTGGTCGAACCCAATTGTAATGTAATATAAATGTACTTAAGTTGGTGAGCTATTTTGACCTCATTTGGTAATGCACATCATGTGGCATAATGCGTGCATGAACTATGCAGTAAAATGATGTAATATGCACATTCTAGGATACCATGTGTAGTAACTAGGGTGCGCACAGTATGGAGGACAACGAGCCTCGTGTATATGATATGTGTTATAGGTTGGTGAGCTAGTTATTATAAGTTGGGATGCTTATGTTTTGGTATTGGGACAGAACGCCTAGATGTTAAAGGCCAATGCACCTACTTTGTACATGACTCGTGATTAATATAATATACATCGTTGCACGTAGACCGACCACGATAAAAGAGATGGGGGATTGAACTTCACCAGTTAGGGAAAGGGAGGGCCAAAAGTCAAGGGAATATTATATTAATATTTCCAAAAACATAAAGTATGGACAATTATTTTATCCTAAGTTCTAAAGTTGGGGACAAGTGGACCAAAGTAACTTTCGATATGACAAGTGTCAAGTTGGGGACATGCATTCATATTGTGGGGGACTTAGCTCATTTGATCACTTTTTTTCATGGGATTTCTTACTAGCATCTCGACCATCATTCACACCATCACTTCCACAAGAGTTCACAGTGATTCTTTTCCACACTCAGTTATCCAGTCAATGATTCCATGACCATTTTCACTCATGCATTTTGTTATCCTTGAGACAACCATTTCACCATTCTAGAGCCTATTCCCATAGCCCTTTTTGGTTGGTGTACCTGGTTATCTTGGAAATGGATTGAAGAAGCGGGTTGTCAGGCCCGTGAGAAATTCTCTGAGCAAGAGAATTGTTGGGGATTGGTTCCCGAAGGTGCTAAACTACAGCTACAACACTTTGAGACTTCTGTTCTGACATGTTGTTGAAGCACTGGAAGGGAAGTGGGGCAGTTGAGGGATTGTTGAGCGGAGAAGGGGCACACTTCCTTGGGTGGGAAAAGCATGTAGGGAATGAGAGGTCGTAGGCTGTTAGTTGAGTGAGTAACTAAGACAGAGTCTTTCTTGTTTCCCATGATCCTTAGCCTGGATAGGAACCCTTTACTCTGGGTGGAGTTCAGTCCCAACTCGAGGGTGACTCACTGTTAAGAGTGATGAACAGTGTAGTCTAAGGCTGGGAGGTTTGTGGATGGTTTGTATGTGGTTGGTGACAATATTTCTAAAATAAGTACCAATTGTATGGTAAAATGATATGCTACTTTGTTATTTACATGCCTATGTTACGGTTTATCATATATGTGATTATAATTGCTTGTATGTTTTTGGGTAATTCCCTATAAATGTTGCATATATGTAGTTACTGTTATTTCAGTATAAAATTCGTATGTTACATAAAGTAATTGTCTGTTTATGTTTATATGTAAAGATTCTGCAAGAGTGTTGTATGTATATGTTTTAGTTGCATGCAGTTTAAAGAGTAAAATTATGTGGTATAGCTCAGTTGACTACTGGGTATGTTACCGTATGTTCCGCCGTAAGGGAATGAAAGTGTTACCTAGAGTAGCATGGTCCGGACTGTTAAGGCTGGGAATGTTACCGAATGGTGTCAGAGCATGAGTGGTTTCTCTAGAGTGGTGTCCCACGGCCTGCGGGTGGCTGGGGGAACGTTACAATGAAGGAAAGAGAATAAAGTGATCCTTCATATTCATATTTTTGGG
The DNA here is from genome assembly GCA_900067695.1 of Picea abies. NCBI lineage: Eukaryota > Viridiplantae > Streptophyta > Pinopsida > Pinales > Pinaceae > Picea > Picea abies. The sequence continues at coordinate 16,520 of CBVK0100043512.1, read as the reverse complement.
AAAGTACATCCGCAACCACATTGTCTTTGCCTTTCTTATAAATGATCTCATAATCATATCCAAAGATCTTAGTCACCCACTTTTGTTGCTCTGGGGAGGAAATGCGTTGTTCCAGAAAATACTTGAGGCTTTGATGGTGTGTCTTAATTTGGAAGCGTTTCCCCAATAGATAAGAGTGTAATAGATCAACGACATGCAGAATAGCCAACATTTCCTTTTCATAGATTGATTTTCCTAGATTTCCTTCAGATAGTTTCTTTCTAGTAAAGGCCAAAGGCCGACCCTATTGCATAAGGAAAACACCAATTCCTTTCCCTGAAGCATCACATTCCAAGACAAAGGTCTTTGTGAAATTAGGAAGGGCCAGGACTAGAGTGGTGCACATGGCCATCTTCAAGGTTTGAAAAGCTTGAGCAGTGGTTGGAGTCTAAGTGAAAGAGTTCTTTTTTAGGAGAGCAATGAGAGGTGTTGCAATCTTTCCATAATTCTTAACAAACTTGTGATAATAACTTGTTAAGCCCAGAAATACATGCAATATTTTAAGAGTCTTTGGGTGAGGCCAGTCTTGCATAGCTTCAATCTTTTTAGGATCCACCTTGACGTCATCCTTGCCAACCAGATGACCCAAGTACTCTACTTCTGAGGTGCCAAAGGCACATTTAGACTGTTTTAGGAAATTTTGGTGCTGAGAGAGTAGATGGAGAACTCGATCCACATGAGCAAGATGGTCTACCCAAGTTTTTCTATAGATGAGGATATCATCAAAGAAAACTAAGACAAAATGACAGAGAAAAAGACAAAATAAATGATTCATGAGGATTTGGAAGGTTGAAGTGGCATCACACAAGCCAAATGGCATGACCAAAAACTCATAGTGGCCCTCATGAGTTCTAAAGGTAGTCTTGGGAATTTTTGCCTCTTTCATATGTATCTGGTGGTAGCTCGAACGAAGATCAAGTTTAGTAAAGAATTGGGCACCACTCAATTCATGCAAGAGGTCATTAATGACAGGAATGGGAAATTTGTCTTTAATGGTAAGTTTGTTGAGGGCACGGAAGTCAGGACACATTCACCAAGAACCTTATTTCTTCAGGACCATGACCACAGGAGAAGAGTAGGGGCTCGTACAAGGGCGGATAACGCCTACATTAAGGAGTTCCTGGACCATTTTCTCAATTTCATTTTTTTGGGAAAAGGGGTGACGATACAGAAAAATATTGGGAAGAAGGCTTCCGGGTACAAGGGGAATGGAATGATCATGAACACCATGGGAAGTAGGGAGTCCCTGGGGAGTGGAAAAACCACTTGATCTTTATAAAGGATGGCTTGGAGGTCTTGCGGCACCGAGGGTGTCTCTGTTGCTTGTATGGCATGGAGTTGGGAAATAACACCATAATGACATTTTTTTAGTGGCTTTTCCATGCGATGGGAACTAATGATGTAAGGTGAACTGGCGGTGATTCCTTGGAACTTATATTGGTGGCCCTCCTAGTCGAATTACATGGTTAATTCCTTAAAATCCATGAGAATGGGACCCAAATTCCTTAGCCAGTCTGCACCCAACACAATGTCATAACCACCCATGTCAATAGCAAACATATGATATTTCAGGTGTTAGTCACCAATTTGGAGACACACATTTTCACAATTCCCTCCACATTTCATGGATCCACCATTAGCAATCATGATTTGGAAATTATTGATGACATGGATGTAGCAATGAGTTTCTTGGGAAATGTGGAGATGAATAAAATTATGGGTCCTTCCACTATCAACCAGAATGATGACCTTCTGATGCTTGATGCAACTGATTAGCTTGAGGGTTTGGGGAGCGGAGAAGACAGTGAGAGCATTGAGGGAAATGACCGGTTCTACTTCAGGAGGGTCTGAGGGAGGGGTTATATCAGGGGTTTTAGGTGACTCAGACACAAGGGGAGTTTCAACATCCTCTTCCGAAATATCCTCGGAGATGGCCATAAAAATATTTTTTTCCTTACACTTGTGGCCCGGGAAATATTTATCATCACAATTATAACAAAGGCCTTTGAGTTGGCGTTCAACCATTTAAGCCCTTGTCAATTTTTAGATATTTAGTGGAGCGGAGGGAGTAGTGGGATTTACTGGTTTAGTGAGAGGGATAAAGGAGGGTTTCCAGTTTTGAGAAGATACAACCTGTTGTGCTTCTTTATCTCTTTTAGTAGCCTCCACCCAATTCTAAGGCCAAGCCATGAGGACATGGGCCCGAATCTCATCCTTGAGGCCACTGATAAAACGCTCTCGGAAAAAGGCATTAGACATGCCCTATGTCCGAAAATCTAGGCGCTCAAAGGCAGTTATAAAGTCTTCCACTATTCCTGATTGTTTCAACTTTGTCAAACGGCCCAAACGATTGGTGTTAGTGTCAAAGCATTCATAAATCTTTACCACAAAGTGTGTCCAAACAATATACCCTTGATGAGAAGTTTTTCTCCATTGCCACCATTGCCAACGTTCTTTATCTAGATGGAGAACATGATACCGGAGTTTGGACAAGTCATATGTAATGTCATATAAAGAGAAATAATGTTCCATTTGGGTTACCCAACCAGTGGGGTCCGAGCCATTACATTTGGTCACATCCACCCACAGAAGGCGTAGGTCACATTGAAAGTGATGGTGTTGAAATTTATGGGAATGAGAGGAATGTTTAGCTTCAGTATGTGGAGGTGAGTCAGAGGAAGGGTTATCTATAGGGATATGCAGCTTGGTGCGAAGTATCGAAAAGACAGATTCAAGCTGGGTGGTCAGGCCTTGTTTGATTACCTCCATTGAGGACTGCATGGTTGTATTGATGGAGGCAACATTGGCACTGAGTTGTTTCACTTCTTGTTGGGTCTCGGTGAGACTAGATTGCAAGGTATTGAAGTGAGCTTCCAAGTCTTGGCTACGGGTATGGGCCATGAGGACGAGGGAACCGAAAAGGGGCGGGTGGGGTCAAAATTTTTGTTGATAAATGATATGTATGAATGTGATAAGGGAAAACAGATGAATCCAATGGAATAGGTCTCAAATAATGATGAAATGCCCAAATTCTTAACCGGGAAGAAATGTGTAGTGCTTTGGCAACCCGAACATAGTTGCACGACAATAGATCTTGTCTGTTTTAAATTGTTTATGTTTTTGTCCCCAAGGGTTAGGTATTCAAGGGTTCTATAGATAAGGGTTTTCCCTGTGCTATAGCTCTCTGATATACGTGCAGGTTCCAATAGTAGTACTTGGCCCAATATCTCAGGGCACTAACTAAGGAGGCTAGACTGTGCCCTTAGTCGTACTACCCAACTACCTAGGCACTAGAGAGTATCTTCCCGAGTTTTGTTCTCGGTGGCACTATAGCAGTCAGGCGGCCGATCAGTTTATCTAAAGAGGGCTTCAGGTAATCTAGGTTGATTCATACACAGGTGTTGTCTAATGCGCTACCACTCGAAGGGGTACCAATAGGGGTTACAAGAGTGGCCAATAGATGTGCACTTAAGTACCACTTGTATTTCATGCATGTATGAATCCCTCAAATGCAGGTTTATGTGCGTAATGACAGATCTTTATGGCTTAAAGACGTTAGAATACGTCTCTACCCTGAAAAAAAATTTACCCACAATTTCTGTCGAGGAAAGTGCTCTGATACCACTTGTAATATACCAGATATAAAAGTATGTAGAATGGAAATAAAATGATAGAAATGACAGAATAACAACAATATAACCAGAAAAATCACCACAATAACATTGAAATGATATCAGAATAACAACATAAATAACACTTTGATTCTAAGAGCAATGTTCACGGGCCTCTTCGAGGGGGAAACCTCAAGTCGAGCAGAGCTCTATTACAATAATATCCAAGCTAGGGTTCTCATACCCTCAACTCCTATTTATACTAAATATGTCTATCAAAATAAGCATCTATAGGAAGATCCTTCTATAAGATGAAGCATCTATTAGGTCTTCTTACATTCAACTTATTCTATTTTATTTCAAGGCCTTATAATATTGACCTTTATTACATCTGAATATATTTTTGTACCTATGTGCGGGTTAGGACCCTGACAAACCCAGACAAATGACCGCCACATGCTTCGGTGTGACAGTCGTTCAAAACGAGCTATGCTTCTTCGTGGGTAATACATCGTCGAAGAATGCAATCTACACCTCAATGATACAAAGTGTCATCGACAATGAGATAGTTTCGCACTTGGTGTCGTATTCATCGACGCTCATCATGAGAAGCAGAAGCATGGAACTTCAAAGTATAAAGATACACAAGTATATCTCCATACCATGGGTCTCAAGATCAGAAAAAGATCTTCGTTAATTGGTGACTCTTTGGGTGAAATATCACCATTTTTTATCGACAGTTATAAGATTAACTCGGTGAAGACCAAGGACTTTTTATATTTCGCCGACACGAAATCTAGGTTGAACTCTTGGAGGATAATGATCCACAGACACATCGCATCAAAACATATTGAAAGGGATTGACGATGACAATGACAATGGTCTTGTGAAGTAAGATATAGTGATGGAACCATTGGACAACGTGAACAACTGCCAAAGTGAGTTTTTCAACATGCGAATAGTCGAGCTCCAACCCAACTAGGCCTCATCTAAGATAATAGATAACGTTATCTTCGAGCACATCATCCTCTTGTACCAAGACCATGCCAATTGTGGACTCTGTAGCAGCCACATATAACAGGAAATCCTTATCATAATCAGGAGGTCTGAGCAGAGGGGAAGATGTCAGAGCACATTTGAATGCATCAAAAGAGCGTTGAGATGCTTCGTCCCAACAAAATGGGACTCCCTTTTTTAAAATACACATGAACCCTTTTGTAATCTCGACATAATTAGCGACAAAACGTCGAATAAAGTTCGCTTTCCCCTGTAAACTCTAAATCTGGGGTATTATGCATGGGGGAGGAAATTGAACTATCACCTCAACCTTAAGAGGATCACCCATGATCCCTTTTGTCGACATGATGAAACCTAATAAACGACCCGATGTCATGCAAAAACTGCACTTGTTTGGATTCAAGTGAATCCGATAGTAGCGATAGTGCTCAAAGATTAGTCGTAAATGGGAACGATGAACAGATCTCTTACGAGAACATGATGCTAGATCATCTAGGTACGCCTTGACTATGTATTTGAGGTCATGAAAAGTGAACAACATGGCTCGCTGAAAGGTAGCTCCAACATTCTTCAGGCCAAAAGGCATTTTTCGATACGCGATGGTACCCCAAGGACAAATAAAATCTGTTTTATGTTGGTCCTTGGGTTTTATTTGAATTTGATTATATCCCAAGAAACCATCCATGAAATAAAATACTTCGCAACATGCACACTCATCGATAATTTGATCAATAAACGAGGTTGAAAAATTGTCTTTCAGGCAAGCTTTGTTCAAATCACAGAAATCCATACAAACGTAAATCATGCCTTGCTTCTTGTTGATAGGAACCAGGTTTGATACCCATTCCGTCAGTTGCACGGGGTAGATGAAACCAACTTTGAGGAATTTCTCCACCTCAACCTTTATCGTCGCTACTTTTCGAGGATTGATCAAGCGAAGCTTCTGTCGAACCGGTTTGACATCAGGATAAGTCATGATTTCATGTTCGAAAATTTGTGGATTGATGCTTGGCATCTCCTCTTAATACTAGGAAAAAACGTCGTGGAACTCCTTAAACAACTCGGTGTAAATTTGAATCTCTTCGGGGGAGCAATATACTCCGACGAAGACATTCTCCACAATGCCAGGGATTTTGGAGATATTGATAGGAATCATTGCAGTAATACTTGCCATGTTTCCCTCGGCATATACTTCGTGCATATCCATAGGGTTAATAGGATAAGGGCTATCCCCATTCATGGTCATAACAAACTCTCCTGCCTCTATTCTCTTAAGATCAGGAAGAAAATAAGATCTATGGTGAGGATCATCCCAAGGTCTATCGGGACCAATCATTGCTTCCAAAATCGCCTCGTCAGAGGGAAAGACTGAGTCTAAAGGGTCTTGAGTGGCAAGAGATTATTGAGACCAAATAGGCTTGAGTACTAGATCTAGCTCATGTGAGGGATCCAGATCGGGGTTGGCTGAGGCTTTCTAGACAATAACGTACGCAACCTCAACAATGGATAAGGGAATGGCCATGCCAAGGTGCCCTATCTCTTCCATCGAAGCTGATGGGGAAGGTAAATTCCATGGGTCATGAAAGTAGCTCATTTTAAAATATGACACTCGAAAAATTGCAGCCTTTGGCTGGTTGGGGGTGACCGAAATAAAACTTACATCATTGGAATGCAGGGGATAATCGAAAGTTCCCATTAATGAAGGAAACAATCCGACACCTAATTTGACAGTTCTTGGCTGCGGGTTATCAATCATCGGGACCGTGGAAGCCCCTGATGAAGGGTCAGGACGAGAGAAGGACAACTAGTCTACGGTTATAATCTGACCTTCATGAGGAAGGCATAGAACTTGAAAAATGGTGGCTACAACCGCATGCATTGCATAAGTCCAACTTCGTCCTAACAAGAGATTGTAGTCGAGAGGTGCATGGACTAATTCAACCTCGAATCACACAGTTTTACCTTACAACTGCATGGGAAAATAAGGAATTATACCATGTGGTCTGAACAATCGACCGTCAAAATACATAAGCAACGTAGGCGATGGAGGCAACTCAAGCTGGCCAATGGCCCTCCAACATGTCAATGACATCATGCAAGTTGAGTCACCCTCATCAACCACCGTACGAAAAATGTTCCTTGTCAATGTTTTCTTGGTGTATTCCACTACTATCTAAAAGGCGACATGGTGAGGAAGACGAGGTTTAAGTTCATTCGGATCGAAAAAAATCATCCCTGAGTTACTAGGCTCCGTCGCTCCCAAGGAGGACAACAAAGCTTTTCTCTGTGAAGGGAAACTCTGGAGAACCTCTAGAGCATAGATTGCATAAGGGGTACGTTCCAAATCCTCCATGATGGAGTAATTCTAAGCAACCCTCTCATTTGGGTTATGGGAAGCCTTCTTAAACACACCTTTAGGGATGTGAGTCATTATCTCTCCCACTGTATTCTCAGTTTGAAGAGGATTCAATGGGTTGGAGGCCTCTTTGCCCTTCTCAACAGATTCTGACATTTCATAGTCACGATTATTGGTTGATAAATGAGCATTGATGTTCATCATGTAAATGTTCGCGTTCAGGTTGTTAGAATTAGGCACAGGGGGTCCCTGACTGCCCCTAGGCGCGCTCGTGGATGTAGAAGCCTAAGACATATTTTTCCCTTGTGGAAAATGGTTTGTTAACATGACAGGTTTTTGTTGTTCTAGTAGCTTATGGGCTTCCGCAAGCTGAGGGAATAGGTGATTTAAGTGGTCGTCCATGCAAAGAATACACAAAAACTTCACTTTCCTCTTCTCAGTTTTTCACTCGCCAGCATTGTTAGAATCCTTTTTATCCCCTTACCCTTCTTGTTTTTTTGTTTCTTCTTTCCCTTTGTCTGCTAGTTGGCCTTGGGAGTTGTCTATTGCACACTGTGTATATCTGACGTCTAGGTTGCGGAGGCAGCCGAACTAGGATTCTGGTTGGCCACAGTCTGGTGAATCGATAATTGTTGTAATTGACTAGACAAAAAATCTATGGACTTGATTTTTTCTAAGCCCACTATGTCATCAGTGTGGGGCCCAAAAAAAATGTTGGCCTTATCGAGAGTTGATCGTGGTGCATCGGGTAAGATCTCGTAAAGCATGCCAGAATGAGAGTAAATCAGTGCTAGTTGTTGGGCTCTCATAATAGCCTCTTCCTCAAAAAACACCCCATACGTTGCTATGTCTTTGGACAAGCAAGGAACCAAAGACTTCAAGAAACACTAAAGAAAAAACGTAGGAGGGACCTTAACCTTAATCAAGCTCTTTCATCACCTCCATTCATGGATATGATCTGAGATATGGTCAACCTTAGGCTGCTCGAAGTTGGCCATAAACTCAGTATCGACATCGTATCTCACTGGAAACTGGAAATGGTTCAAGAAAACCATAGCTAGGTCATTAAAGTAAAAGTACTTCGAGATGTCGAGCTCGATATACCATTTCATTGCACCCCCTATAAGAGTGCGTTGAAAAATGTGCAACTGAACAGAGTCGTCTTTCAATGAGTTTGATGAGCAACACAAGTGAAAAGTAGTCACGTGATCACCCGGATCTTCGCTAGGCTTTCCCTCAAATTTCGGAATGTCGGAAGGAAACTTGGTTGGCATGGGGGGCTAATGCGGATCGTGATAAATCAGGTCATTTAACAATCTCAACAAGTCTAGAAAATGAAAGATTTCCAGAAAGGTTAGTTTTGGTTGTGGAGTATTTACATGAAAAGAGGGACATGGATTTTGACTGGCACCATGTTTCCAAGAAAAGTTGAATTGCTAGCCATGATTTTGGTGGAAATGGTGGCCTTCACCAACAAAAGGAAATTGTGTCTGTTGTTTCATCATCGGATGACTCCTGAAGTTAGACAACATAGCTTTCATAGGGATTGCTTGTTGTGTATTGTTCCAAGGAGCTTGGTTGGGGATTCCCCCAGACGATCCTCCTGGCATAGGTATTGAACCTTGCTCAGGGTTCCATTGAGTATGGAATGGGTTTCCCTCGATCGCCATCCCTTGCGATGGAAATGAGCCCTACCAAGGATTCCAAAGACCTTGTGTGGAGTATGCTCCCATCATCGCTCCCTATTAAGGAATGGTACCTTGCACAGGGTTTTGTTGACCAAAGCTGGGGTTGCCCCCAGTCAATAAAGAAAATGAAGAAAAAACGTTGTTTCCAAACACACAAAACAAAGAGAACGACATTGAGTCCACAGACGTCATGTAGGATGAAGGTCCCAAACTGCCTCCACTGAACAAAATATAGTTAGCGTTAGGCCCAATCGGTTGTTGAAATGTGCCACTCAGTGAAGGGGATGGAGGAGGTATATGACCCCCATCGTAAGGAATGACATTGAAAGGAGTAGTAGTGCATGCGGCTGATCCTTGCAAAGGAGTGTTAGAGCTCCCTGCCCCTAGACCCATGGTCTGTAAAGTAAAGTAATTAAGAACCAAATTTGAGTCAAAGATGGGCATCCCATATGAGAAGGGAGCGCCTTTCGCGTTCTAAGTGAACAGAACAGTGGTCAAATCCATCAAAGGAACTGATCCACTGCCCAAAGTTGTGGGTATCGGTACAACTATGATCCTGATAGGTGGAGGTGGGGGAGGAGGTACCATGCCCCCTCTAGTGGTAGCCATAACAGGAGTACGAGGACTCCTTGATGAAGTAGCAACGTTTTCTTCCATCACCGCTCACCGAATAAAATGACATTCAAGAGAAGTCACCTTGAGGGGGATTATCTAAATTAAAAGAAGTGCCAATAAGTTGGTGATTGGAGGATTTGATGGCCTGAAACCTTTGGTCTCGAGGTCAGAAACAATGGATTCTTGTAGGGATAGAAAGTCTTCTCTCAGAGTTGGCTTTGGTACAGTTTCCTGTGGTCCGATTGCTTTGAACAATCCTTCTTGATCTAGCTTATGACTCAATGGTGGCGAAGGTGGCTCCAAAGTAATCGACGACAGGCCCTGAATCCTACACAACCGATGAAGTTGTTGATCTTCCACTTTGTGAAATGATCAACCAACATAGTAAGGTTTGACTAGAGTGAATCACAGAGCACACACTAAAATTTCATAAAGATAAATCAAGCAAACAACTAACTAGTGGGAAGGACAATTACGCCAATCGACACTAGAGCAACTTACCGATGCAAGTGCAACTCGAACATGGAAGCACCCTCTGTGTATACTCTGTGAAGCATGATCTGAAATTATCCCTAGGTATCATGGTATACCCCTGCAGTAACCTTTGTAAGTCCATAAAAATAGGCAACTAAGTTTCCATCTCACATCCAAACACTAGGAGGGTACACTCAATAGTCGGGTTGATCATAATGAGTAGGATAACAAGTATGAAGCCCTTCAAGGGTGCCACAAGTAATTGGTCTGGAAGAAAACTAAGGATGTCGAACAGATTTGAGGTTCATGAGGCTTCATAGGCAAATGTGATTAGTATTGTTCCCAAGAAATACCCTAAATATACAATCCCCACTATACTCAGTTCGACTTTGGAGGGGTTATCTCCTCTACATTTCCTTAGGTGACCTCATGTTTAGCCCTTATGTTAGAGGGGGGTCCTAGCTAACTCTTACGATGCTGGGCTTTAGACACTCCCTATCTCAAAATCCAATGTTTTTTTTAAATGGCCTTGAAGAGTTTCCTCTTCACACCTATTTCAAGGTCCTAAAATCCTAAACTAGTCGGTGAACCCTACAAACAAAAAGTCTAATATATTTTAAGTTAAGCGTTAATTTTAAGGGATTTATTTACATAAAGGATGTTAAGGTCCTAATCCGCACATAGGTAGATCAATTTATTAGGATGTAATAAAGGTCAATATTAATAAGGCCTTTCAATAAAATAGAATAAGGTGGATGTAAGAAGACCTAATGTGTATTTTCTTAATAGAAAGAGAGAACTGCTTGTCAACAAAATCCTTGATTGAAGATCTTAAAAACAACAAAGACCTTGCTCGTGTACTTAAGAAAATACACCCAGAAGCAATGCGAGAAGCATCAATAAAAGTGAATGCATACTTAACTCTAAAAATGGAGAAGTTAAAAATGACATGATAACACTATGTACCAACTCTATAAGTTTGGTAGCACTCAAAGCCTTACCTTCAGGGAAAAGATCTTGACGTTGTTTTTAAAAAACACAACCTCAACAAACTCCATCAATGCAAAAAATTAGGAAGACTCAAAGTTTGTCAAGGTTGACAAACTCCATAGGTATGGTCGAGACCTGAACCTAACCAATTCAAAGTTAAAAACGCAAACAATAAAACTACAAAATGTTTTATGTTTTTAATAAATGTTTTAATGAAGATCTTGTCGTTTACGAAGCTTTCTAATTAAAAATGACTTAAAGTTAAATATTACCTTTAAATAAACCCTTCTATTTTTCTAGCTAATCATGTTAATATCAAATTATAAGCCGATACTTGACAAAGTGTGTGTGATGGGATTCACAAATTTTAATATTTTTACAAATTACTAATGATGAGAAATTTCAAATAAATGTTTTAATTTTAAATTATAAAATGAAACAAATGTGAGTCTTGCTTGTGGGAGAGTTTTACGTGTACAAATTGATTGAAAATTGATTACATATTCAACAGCTAATGGTGGGATCGGTTAAAAAAAATGTCACAAAAAATATGTTGAGCGGTGAGTAATGGATTCACTAAATTGCATGGAGACCATGTCCAGTGTTGAAGAGAATAAGTGAACGACATAAAAAGCACATGAATGCGAAAAAAAATGTTGAACAAGAAAACCTATGTTGAGCGGTGAAGTCACCCAAGATTCTATCCGGCCTTGATGGGAATGCTACTAAACAAAAGAATCGAAGGAAATCCCAAGACTTTTTCCGGTCTTGACGAGAAGGCTACTAAACACAAGAATTGCATGGAGTTGTTGGAGACGATGGGGATGCTATTAAACGCACATCAAGAATCAAGGAAACCCCAAAGTCTGAAACCGCCAACCGCCATTTTCCTTGGATACAAGGAGAGCATTTTAATATTAATATGAAACATATTCATAACTAGTATATTCTTAAGTGTGCGAATGGGAATGCCCAAGTAATTCGAGGGAGATTTTATATTAATGTTGTTAATTGGGATTATAAAGATATTGTAATTGAAATGATTGTATTTGAATTTGGAGGGAGCTTTCATATTAATGTTGTTAATTGAGATTATAAAGATATTGCAATTAAAATTATTGTATTTGAAGTTGGTTCACTATTTTGATGATGTTTGGTTCATCCCTCCAAGGCATCTCAACTTGTGTAAAGACAATATGGAACGGTTCACCACTCCATCCATTGAGCAAACAAACAACTTTTGGCATTGCAACCTTTTACCTCAACCCTTTGTGAACACCTAAACAATGTTCCCACTACCATCCATAAGCAAAGACCTTACATAAATCCCTTAAAGAACCATCTATATTTCCTTCATACATATCTTTAAATACATATTTCTATTTATTATAATTAACTTAATTATTTTTAAATATTAAAATTATAAGATTTTATACCATTAAACATGACTTGTTTAAATATGTTTGAAAGCTTCAAACAACTTTGAAATATTAATTTAAAGATTTAGATTTGTATGGCACAACCTCAAAACATTGTTTCTATGCAAAACAATATATAGTGATGCTTAATATAAAATTGTAGAACGATATAAATAAAATGTGTTTCCAGACCCAACTTTTTAATAACAAGTTTGGAATATCATGAAAAACATCCACGGTGGATGGGAAGCACTCATTTAAGGCCAAGGCCTTTTCAACTTCCAATTTTCCGAGAAATCAATAAAGGCATCATCATTAAATCATCCAAGACATATATGTTGTGCACGTTTTCATTGAAGCACATGGTCCATCCATCCTTTATTGGCCGACTATTTACAATAAGCTCAAGACCAAACAAAGAAGTTCTTTTGCTAAAGCAATCGATAAAAGGAACATAAGAAAAACATGAAAGGCCCCCTGTGATTTTGAGGTAAGAATCTTTTAAAATCTTTTAATTTTTTCTCTTAATTCACGGGGTTGAAATTTTTAAAGAAGTTGGGAAAATAACTTCACAATAATAGGAAACTACTACAACACAAATAAAATATTAAAAAACTATAATTTCCATGGAAAACAATCCTAAACAACGATAATTTTCATGAAAAACATATACAAAAATGAATTGACTTCAAATTGACAATGTACAAAGAGAGACTCATATAAATAGACAAGGGTGAATTAATAGGAACAACAAAATAACCCCAAATAAACTTAACTAACTATGTGAAGTATGTTCACACTTACACCCCCTTAAGTGCAGGAGCAACAAAATAACCTCAAATAAACTTAACTAACTATGTGAAGTATGTTCACACTTACACCCCCTTAAGTGCAACTTAGAGAGAAAACAAAAGACAAAAATAGGTCTGGACAACTAACCCATAAGATACTCAAGTACAAAATAGGCTCTTATAAGTGAAGAAAATAAGAAATTCGACAAGAAATAAAACTCCTCTTGAAAAGAGAGAAAAGCAACATAAAAATATGTAAAGGTGGGACGTAAGATGACCTCTTAAGGACAACTTCCTTCACCCAAGCATCAATTGCAATGGGAAAAAATGAGTAGATTCCAAAGGTTTAGTAAATATGCCTACCCCCTACGTTTTAGCAAACAAATATTCCAAGATGAAAACACCATCCTATATGAGTTGTCGAATGAAATGCATGTGAATCTCAACATGTTTAGTTTTTTGATGCTCCATTCGATTGTGAGAAACATGTATGGCACTCTGATTATCACACCAAAGTGTAGTGGTATGACCGCGTTGAGTGCCAAATTATTTCACAATCTATCTGTTACCCCCCCATCCTAGGGGTAACTAAGGAGATGATGCCTCGAGGCCCTCAGGTAGCAGACATGGAGTGCTAAGAGCTAGATGACCGACATAACCCACATTGAGTAGGTAGAGCTCCTCCTCTCCACCACACATCACCATTCGTTGTCAACAACATAGCAACATCCACAACACCATCTTGGCTCCCAGAGGATAGCAAGTCTTGCTTCATGAGGTAACAAGCCCAATCTCATGGTAAGTGTTACTTTAATATTTGAAGCATTTGGGTAGGTTGCAAAGGATACTTTCTTGATTGTAAAACGTTTTCTTGGAATTTATACCTCTTTCCTTATTTCACCTTGGTGGTTGACATGGTTTCCTAGTAAGTTAGTCACCCTTGGGAAAAGGGTTTCTACTGGGGGGTTTCCTTGAAGGGTCATCATACCATCCCACTCATACTTGTCACTTTCCATATTTCTTCCCCTCCATCTGTTAGGGTCCTAACCCGCACATAGGTAGAATAATATATTCGGATGTAATAAAGGTCAATATTAATAAGGCCTTTCAATAAANNNNTAGAATAAGGCGGATGTAAGAAGACCTAATAGAAGCTTTCGCTTCTAGAAGGATCTTCCTCTAGATGCTTCTTTTGAGAGACATATTTAGTATAAATAGGAGTTGAGGGTATGAGAACCCTAGCTTGGAGATTATTGTAATAGAGCGCTGCTCCACTGGAGGTTGCCCCCTCGAAGAGGCCCGTGAACATTGCTTTTTGAATCAAAGTGCTATTTCTGTTGTTGTTCTTATATCATTTCTGTGTTATTGTGGAGATTATGCTAGTTATATTACTGTTATTCTGCCATTTCTAGCATTTTATTTCTATACTGCATACTTTTTATATCTGGTATATTACAAGTGATATCAAATCACTTTCCTTGGCAGAAATTGTGGGTAATTTTTTTTTTCAGGGTAGAGACGTATTTCGATGTCTTTAAGCCACAGAGATCTATCGTTATGTGCATAAACCCGCGGTTGAGGGATTCATACACGCAAGAAATACAAGTGGTTCTTAAGCGCACATCTGTTGGCCACCCTTGTAACCCCTGTTGGTACCCCTTCGAGTGGTAGTGCATCAGACAACACCTGTGTATGGATCGACCTAGATTTCTTGAAGCCCTCTTTAGATAAACCTATTGGCCGTCGGACTGCTATAGTGTCACCGAGAACAACACTTGGGGAGATACTCTCTAGTACTTGGGTAGTTGGGTAGTACGGCTAAGTGTACGGTCTATCCTCCTTAGTTAGTGCCCTGATATATTGGTCTGAGTACTACTGTTGGACCCCGTACGTATATCAGAGAGCTATAGCACAGGGAAAACCCTTGTCTATAGAACCCTTGAATACCTAACCCTTGGGGAACATAAACATAAACATAAACAAATTAAACTAGCGAGATCTATTGCCACGCATCTGTGTTCAGGTTGCCAAGTAAATACACATTTCTTTCTGGTTAAGAATTTGGGGATTTCATCAGTGAAGCATTCTTCAGACCAAAGTATAACCCCACAACTGTATAAAAAAAAAGTCGTCTAGAAATTTTTTCACCATTATTTGAGACCTATTCCATAAGATTCATCTCTTCTCCCTTATCACATTCATCCATATCATTTTTCTGCAAAAATTTCTGACCCCGCCCGCTCCCTTTTCAGTTCACCCATCCTCATGGCCCATACCCATAGACAACAACTAGAGTCTCACTTCAACACCTTGCAATATAGTTTCCTCGACACCCAACAAGAAGTGCAACAACTCAGTGCTATTATTGCATCCCGTGATACATCCATCAATACCACCATAAATGCATCCGTGCAGTCTGCAATGGTGAAAGTCAAACACGAACTAACCACCCAACTTGAATCTGTCTTTGCATCACTCTACAACAAACTCAAGATCCCTACCGATGACCCTTTTAATGACACACATACAAAGACTGAAGGTGAAACTTCTTCCCAGTCCCATACCCTTCAACCCCATCACTTTCAACGGGACATATGCCTTCCACGAGTGGATGTAACAAAATTTGATGGCTCAGACCCCACTGGTTGGGTCACCCAAATGGAACATTATTTCTCTCTCTACAACATTACAGATGACTTGGCCAAAATCTGGTATGGTGTTCTCCATCTAGATCAAGAACGTTGGCAATGGTGGCAATGGAGAAAAACTTCCCATCAAGGGTATATTGCTTGGACCCAATTTGTGACTGAGCTTTATGAACGCTTTCACACTAACACCAACCATTTGGGTCGTTTGAAAAAATTGAAGCAATCAGGAACAGTACAAGACTTCATAGCTGCATTTGAGCGCCTGGATTTTCGAACAAAGGGCATGACTGATGCTTTCTTTTGAGAGTGTTTTATCAGTGGCCTCAAGGAGGAGATTCAGGCCCATGTCCTCATGGATCGACCTACAACTTGGGTGGAGGCTACTAAAAAAGATAAAGAATCACAACAAATTGTTTCCTCTCAAAACTGTAAGCCTTCCTTTATCCCTTGCCCTAAACCAGTAAACCCCACTACTCCCTCTGCCCCATTAAAGATCCAAAAATTGACCAGGGCTGAAATGGTTGAACGCCAACTCAAAGGCCTCTATTATAATTGTGATGACAAATATTTTCCGGGCCACAAATGTAATGAACAAAATATTTTTATGGCCATCTCTGAGGATCTTCCGGAAGAGGATGTTGACACTCCCCTTGTGCCCAAGTCACCAGAAATCACTGACATCAACCCTCCCTCCGACCCTCCCGAAGTGGAACTGACCATTTCCCTCAATGATCTCACCAGCTTCTCTGCCCCCCAAACCCTCAAGTTAATCAGTTACATCAAGCACCGAAAGGTCATCATTATGGCTGATAGTGGCAACACCCACAATTTTATTCATCGTCGCATTTCCCATGAAACCCATTGCTACATCCA
>CBVK0100043511.1:0-34248 GCA_900067695.1 Picea abies | reverse complement strand
ACTAACATTTCTTTTCCAACGACACTTTGTTGCATTTTGATTGATATACATATTGGCATGATTCATAAAGATAAAGAAAAGGCTTTCTTATACTCAGTGATGCTCTCTTATGCACATTGATAGCTTATTATTTCCAGTGAGTGCATGGCTAAATTATTGCAGCAAGAAAATAAAAAAGTGAAATGAATGTTGTTAACACAAGAACCAACATTCTTTGTATTCATGGTTGTCACACAAGAACCAACCATAAGAAAATTTCACATGTTGTTACACATATTTCACATGCTGCTACACATGTATTACATGTTGTTACACATGTATTTTACATGTTGCTACTCCTGTATTTTACATCCTGGAAATATTCCTTATTAAAAAGACATCATCAATCAAAGCCATAGTTTAAATGCCAAAAGTTCTTAAGAAAATCCATGCACAGTTTCATAAGGACATGCAACAAGTTCAGTTGGGGGGGATGTTAGGACTCAGAAATGTCGCATTTTCATCCACTTTTCCCTTCACTATTCCTTACATTTCATCGTCCCATTAACCTTCCATCATACCATTTTCATAAATACATTTGAGTTTCACATTATTATTTTCCACTTTATTCATTTTAGTATTATAAGTGAATTTGTGATTAAATATTAGAAATTAACATATTTTCATTATATATCAAAGTTGGGTGAGTTTGATGATGTGTGCAACCATATTTGAAGATTTCAACAAAGTCAAAATTCATCACCTATCCTCAAATTCGAATTACATATTCAAACTTGAAGATTTGAAAGAGAGAATATCATGGAAGATTTGGTTGGCATATATTATCTAAGATATGTGAGAGATGTCTGGAGGATTTGAAGGAATCATATCTTGTAATAATGGGAAAATAGTTGAGAGTGGTTGAGAGAATAGTGGATCTGTCATTATGACACTCATGTATATAAGAGAGTGTTATCTCTTCATGAGGGGGGCATGTAATTCATAATTTAGTCTTGTAATTAGGAGAAGGGGATTCTTAGCTTTTATTCTTTCATTGTTATTCTTTCATGCTTTGTCACTTGATTCTTATAATATAATTTGATATTGATTTATTGTGCGATCTCACATATGTCTTTTTTCATTCAAACTCTTCACATGTTGTACTGCTTTCCTAGTTAGTCTTTCAATGCTTTCCTAGATTAATTTCATTTCAACAATTTAGATTAGATTACTTCTACTTCAGTCCTGCATATATAGTGTGTTTTCTTCATAAGCCTATGAACCTTGGATTGAAGAATTAAACAGTTGGGCAACATAATTAAATGACAATATTTTCGCCTAACAAAGGACATCACCAATTCCTTTCTTGGAATCATCACATTCCAGGACAAAGGTATTTTTGAAATCAGGAAGTGCCAAGACTGGAGTGGTGCACACGGCCAGCTTCAAGGTTTGAAAATCCTGAGAAGCTGTTGGAGTCCAAGTGAAATAATTCTTTTTAAGGAGTGCAGTGAGAGGTGTCACAATCTTGCCATAATTCTAAGCAAAATTGCGATAATAACCTGTTAAACCCAAAAATTCACGCAAGCTTTTGAGAGTCTCTGGGTGAGGCCAATCTTACATAGCTTCAATATTTTTAGGATCCACCCTGACGCTGGCCTTGCCAACAAGATGACCCAAGTACTCGACTTTCTAGGCATCAAAAGAACATTTAGATTGTTTGAGGAAAAGTTGGTGTTGAGAGAGTATATGGAGAACTCGATCCACATGATAAAGATGGGTTGTCTAGGTTTTACTATAGATGAGTATATCATCAAAGAAAACTAGGACAAAATGACGGAGAAAAGGATGAAATACATGATTCATGAGGCTTTGGAAAGTGGAGGGAGAATTACACAAGCCAAAGGGCATGACCAAAAAATCATAGTGGCTCTCATGAGTTCTAAATGAATTCTTAGGAAGTTTTGCCTCTTTCATCCAGATCTGGTGGTAGACAGAACAAAGATCAAGATTAGTAAAGAACTGGGCACCACTCAATTCATCCAAGAGGTCTTTAATGACAGGAATGGGAAATTTGTCTTTAATGGTGATTTTGTTGAGGGTGCGGAAATCATGACACATGTGCCAAAAACCTTATTTCTTAAGGACCATGACCACAGGTGAAGGGTAGGGGCTCGTACTAGGGTGGATAACACCTTTTTTGAGCAGGTCTTGAAGAATTTTCTCAATTTCATTTTTTTGGGAAAAAGGGTGACGATAGGGACGAATATTGGGAGGAAGGTTTCTGAGGATAAGGGGAATGGAATGATCATGAACACCATGTGAAGGAGGGAGTCTCTGGGGAGTGGAAAAAAACACTTGATGTTTAGAGAGGATGGATTGGAGGTTTTGGGACACAGAGGGTGTCTCAATTTCTTGTATGGCATGGAGTTGGGAAATAATGCTAGAATGACCTTTTTTGAGAAGATTTTCCATGCGATGGGAACTAATGATCTCTGGGGAACCAATAATGATGCCTTGGAACTTATATTGTTGGCCCTCTTGGTCAAATTGCATGGTTAAATCATTAAAATCCATGAGAATGGGACCCAAATTCCTTAGCTATTCTACACCCAACACAATTTCACAAACACCCATGTCGATAGCAAACATATGAGAGTTTAGATGGTATTCACCAATTTGTAGACGCACATTTTCACAACACCCTCCACATTTAGTGGACCCACCATTGGCAATCATGATTTGAAAATTATTGACTGCAAGGATATATCAATTAGTTTCTTGGGAAATGTGGCGATGAATAAAATTATGGGTGCTTCCACTATCAACAATAATCATGACCTTCCTATGCTTGATGTAACCAATTAGCTTGAGGGTTTGGGGAGCAGAGAAGCCAGTGAGAGAATTGAGGGAAATGACTGGTTCTACTTCAGGAGCGTCTGAGGGAGGGGTTATGTCAGTGGGTTCAGGTGATACTGGCACAAGGGGAGCCTCAACATCCTCTTCTAAAACATCCTCCGAGATGGCCATAAAAATATTTTGTTCCTTACACTTGTGTCCTAAAAAATATTTTTCATCACAATTATAACAAAGGCCTTTGAGTTGGCGTTCATCCATTTTTGCCCTGGTCAATTTCTGGATATTTAGTGGAGTAGAAGGAGGAGTGGGAGTTACTAGTTTAGTGTGAGGAATAAAGGAGGGATTTTGGTTTTGAGAAGAGACAACCTGTTGTGATTCCTTAGATATTTTAGTAGCATCCACCCAACTCTGAGGCCGAGCCATGAGGACATGAGAATGAATATCATCCTTGAGGCCACTGATAAAACATTCTCAGAAAAAAGCATCAGACATGCCCTTTGTACAAAAATCCAGATGCTCAAAAGAAGTTATAAAGTCTTCCACTATGATAGATTGTTTCAACTTTGTCAAATGGCCTAAATGGTTGGTGTCAGTGTCAAAGCATTCACAAAGCTCTGCCACAAAGTGTGTCCAAGCCACATGCCCTTGGCGAACATTTTTTCTCCATTTCCACCATTGCCAACGTTCTTGATCTAGATGGAGAACACCATACCAGAGTTTGGCCAAGTCATCGGAGAACACCATACCAGAGTTTAGCCAACTCATCTGTAATGCCATAAAAAGAGAAATAATGTTCCATTTAAATTACCCATCCAGTGGGATCCAATCCATAAAATTTGGTCACATCCACAAGAAGAATGCGTAGGTCACACTGAAAGTGATGGGGTTGAAAATTCTGGGAATGAGAGGAAGTTTCACCTTTGGTATGCAAAGGTGGGTCAGATAAGGAAATATGTGCAAGGATATGTAGCTTGGAGTATATCATCGTAGTGACAGATTCAAGTTGGGTAGTAATGTCTTGTTTGAGCTCTTATTTGAGTTCTACGATTGAGGTGACGATGGAGGAATGCATCTTTTGATTGATGTTGGAAATATTGGCACTGAGTTGTCACACTTCTTGTTGGGTTTCTATGAAATGAGAGTGCAAGGTAGTGAAGCAAGCTTCCAAGTCTTGGCTATGGGTATGGGCCATGATGACGAGGGAACATGAAAAGGGGTAGGTGGGTCCACACAAAAAATGGGTTGTGGGTGAAGTGTATCACAACAATGAAGGCGACGAGTTGAATCCAATGGGGTAAAGCCAAAATAAGGGTGTTGGGTCCACAAGAAAAAAAATTGGTGAAAAATGATAGGTATGACCGCAATAAGGGAGAAGAGAGAAATCCAACGGAATAGCTCTCAAATAATGGTGCCAATTGAATCCAGACTTTTTTTTTTTTTTTNTTTTTTTTTTTTTTTACTCTTGCAGAGTTATACTCCGATCTCAAGAATATTGCAATGATGAAATGCCCAAATGCTTAATAGGAAGAAATGTGTAGTAATTTCACAAATCGAATGCAGGAGACAAATTTGCATCCCAATAGATCTTGTATGTTCTATTTTTCTTTTCATCCCAAGGGTTAGGTATTCAAGGGTTCTACAGATAAGGGTTTTCCCTGTGCTATAGCTCTCTAATATACATGCGGGGTCCAACAATAGTACTCGGCCCAATATCTCAGGGATATACATGCGGGGTCCAACAATAGTACTCGGCCCAATATCTCAGGGCACCAACTAAGGAGGATAGAACATGCCCTTAGTCGTACTACTCGACTACCTAGTTACTAGAGAGTATATTCCCAAGTGTTGTTCTCGGTGGCACTGTAACAGTTAGGCGACCAATTAGTTTATTTATGGAGGGCTTAAGGAGATCTAGGGTGATCCGTATACATGTGTTTTTTGACGCGCTACCACTCAAAGGGGTACCAACAGGGGTTACTAGGGTGGACAACATATGTGCGCTTAAGTACCACTTGTATTTCCAGAGTGTATTTATCCCCGATCGTGGGTTTATACACGTAGCGATAGATCTTTGTAGCTTAAAGACGCCAGAATACGTCTCTACCCTGAAAAAAATTAACCCAAATTTTTTTGTTGAGGAAGGTGATCTAATACCACTTGTAATATTCCAGATATAAAAAGTATGCAGAACATAAATAAATAGCTAGAAATGGCAGATGATCAACAATATAACTATAACAACACAACAATAATACCAAAATGACTAGACTAATAACAGAAAGACAACTTTGATTACTGAGAGCAATGTTCACTTTTCTCTTCGAGGGGGAACCTCCAATAGAGAAGAGCTCTTTTACAATAATATCCAAGACAAAAGTTCTCATACCCTCGACTACTATTTATACTAAATATGTCTATCAAAAGAACCATCTAGAGGAAGATATTTCTAGAAGTGGAAGCTTCTATTAGATCTTCTTACATTGGAATTATTCTTCCTTATTGCTAGGCCTTATTAATATTGACCTTTATTACATGGAAATATATTATTCTACCTATGTGATGGGTTAGGTACCTAACACATATCTTGTGATGGCATGTGGTGATGTTGGTACATGCTTGTAGAGGTATGTGTTGGTGATGTTGGACATTTAGTTGAGAGGTGTCCTTGGTATATGATCCATGTGATAGGATCTGGTTCAGTATCGATGACAGTGATAGGTTGGATATAGTGACATGTTGGATAAAATGACATGTTACAGATTGATGTGACAGGTTGGATATAGTGACAGGTTGTATACAATGACGGGTTGCAAGTTGATGTGACAGGTCAGATATAATGACAGGTTGGTTACAATGATAGGTTATAGGTTGATGTTGCAGGCTGGATATAGTGACAGGTTGAATACAGTGATAGGTTATAGGTTAATGTGACAGTTTGGATATAGTGACAGGTTGGATACAGTGATAGGTTACAGGTTTATGTGACAATGGAAATGATAGTGAAAGTGATAGCTTCATAGTCTGTGACAGTTGGTCTACACTTATATTTTAGGGTGAAGGGATGGGGAAAGGAAAGGGTGTTGTAACCTCCTTCCAATTGGTGCCATAGATTTAGGGAGTTGGAGCTTCCTTCAGGTTGGAGCATGAGAACTAGGCGGTTGTATCCACCTTTTGGTTGGAGCTGGAGAACCCAGAGGGTGGTAGCCTCCTTCTAGTTGGATCTAGAGAATTCAGGGAATTGTAGCTTCATTTAGGTTGGAGCCTATAAATAGGGGTGTGTAGCCTCCTTGCAGTTTCTATTGAAGAAGTGGGAATTTGGTGATTCATATGAATAAATTCTTGATATATATAATAATTAATTTTGTGGTTTTCTCCCATTTGGTTTTCCACGTAAATACTGGTGTACCATTTTCTTGATGTGATGTTGATGTGATGTTGCATGATTATGATATATACATGGAATGCAATCATAGATGATACATTGATGATAAATTGTTGAACATTGTTGATAAAGTGAAAGAATATGTATTGTGGTTAAAAGTGGTATAAAATGATCATACTTATTCACCCCCCTCTCAGTATTCCAACACTATGCATATTCTCTTAGAATTCCCTTAAAAAGAGAAGGTCACAAGATGAAAATGGCACCATTAAATATTTTTTTGAATAAGAAATCACCTCCTCCAAAAGGAAAAGGAAATAAAGTGATTAGAAGGCTGGTAACATAAGGAAAATGAAATACATTAATCAAAATGACTCCTCCTAATAGATATCAACATATCTTTCATGGATATTTCTATTCATGCAACAAATTTGGACACAAAGAAGTACATTGTAAATCCTATAGAAAATAAAAACCAAAAAATGTCCAAAGATATAAGAACAACAAGAATGATATAGAGAAAACAAATTATAATTCATTCTCTCCTTTACAAAAGTGCAATGTTGAATGCCACAAGTGCAACAACTATGGCCATAAAGCGAGTGAATGTAGCTTACCAATGAAATCCTTGAAGCTAAGCAACCCTAACAAATAGGATAAGAAGATATGGAAAGAAAAGAATATAGAAGAAAAAGTAACATAATGTAAAGTGGCCCTGTATGCAAAGAACAAAAAGTGTCAATGGTATATTGATAGTGGATGCTCAAAACATATGACATGAGATAAAGGAAAATTTCTCACTATGACAAAGAAGGATAAAGGTAAAGTCACTTTTGGAGATAATGTATCTGCCAAAATACTAGGACAATGTACAGTTTCCTTGTGATACAAGAAAAATAAAGAAAAAAATGTGTTGCTAATAGAAAATTTAAAACCTAATCTACTCAGTGTAAGACAAACTTGTGATCAGGGACATATACTCCTTTTTTACTCCCAAAAATGTGATATAAGAGAAGAAGGATTAGGAAAATTAGTTGTTATTGAAAAAAGAACCTCAAGCAATGTGTATATCTTAGATATTGAGGAAGAAGAAGAATGCCATATGAGTCAAGTAGATGAAAGTTGGCTATGACACAGAAGGATGGGACACTTGAGATTTGATAACCTGATCAAAGCTAGTAAAAAGGGATATGTAAAAGACATGCCAAAAATCATCAAGCTCTCATGATCCAGATTTATGAGTGGAATGAAATAAATAGCAGGTCCTGAATATAATAGCACAGAGATACAGAGAAATACAACAACTATCCAGTGAACAATAAATTCTATTGAATAAATGAAATAGGTTGAAACTATAAAACTGCAGATCTGAAAACAATTTGTTCAAATGGTGGTAGCTATCTCTAAGAAGATATGTGGCTTCTACGTGCATCCGTCTGAGCAGAATGATTACAATGAGGCTCCATAGGTATTTTTAAATTACTAATGAATGCCAAAAATCTAACCCTAGGAGATGAAATGCCAAAAGTTATGTGGGCCCCGATGGGTAAGTTAGTACCTCAACTTCCTAGGGTCATAAATTTTACGTACGACCTCTATTTTAGGTGCATGATAGCCCATTGGAAAGGTATTTTTGAGAAATACACATTATTTCATGAAACTCTAAATTTGTCTACAGTTTGAATGTGGCAAGCCAAAAAAACATTGTTTAGATCCCCAAAACTTCCCTGGAAGTACAGAAATATGTACTGACCTAGAAAATTCCAAAATAAGCTAGTTGGATTAGGTGGGTGCCCACCAATATCCAACTGGAAGTTGTGTAGGGCTTCAAACAACCCTGAAAGTGTAGAACCCACAATTACAAAGAATTACATAAGAACGTACTGAACTAAAACTATCAAAAGGATCCATTTGGAATAGGTGGGTGGCACACTCTCTTGCAGGAACACAGAGGTGGCCCTGATGGAATAACAATTTGTACTGAATGTGAAAATTAGTGATATTCTCACCTATACCCAAGAGTTGATAGGTTGTAGTGAATTCACGATATTTTTGATAAAGTTGGGGCCACTCAGATACCTCATTCCAATAGGAATCGAGCATGGTGGTGAGTGTAGCCATGGGAGGTTGACTGAGGCAGTCAATGACACGATTTGTGCTCCCTATCTTATAATTGATGTTGAGATGGAACTATTGAAGGTATGTGGACCACTTCTGATGGTGGTCATTCTGCAACTTCCCCTATGTCTGTATGAACTACAGAGGCTTGTGATCACTGTGGATGATTATCTCCTTTCCCAGAATGTAATGTTTCCATTGACAACACGATTTTACAATGGAATACATTTCCTTTTCATAGGTGGGGTATTTCTGGATAGTAATTGAGAGTGTCTCACTATGGTATACTACCATATGACCAAGTTGAGTGAGAACTACACTTACAACATTGTCATATGCATCGGTCTAAATCTCAAATGGTTGTTGCAGATCGTGTAAGGAGAGTATTGGAGCTGAGCATAAGCGATGCTTCATATCATCAAATTCTCGTTGTTGTTATTTCACCCATGCAAAATTTTCCTTTCCACCACCCTTGGTCACTTGAATGAAGGCCCATGCAATATGGGAGAATCCCAACATGAACCATCGGTAGAAGTTGGCAAGTCCCAAGAAGCTCCAAAGCTCAATTAGTGTGGTCAAGGCTGACTAGTCATAGATGATTTGGATCTTAGTCAGATCCACATGTACCCCATGTTCATCAAAAATGTATCCCAAGTATTGGACCATGTTCATGCCAAAGGATCATTTTTCCAAGTTGGACTATAGCTTGTGTTTCCATAGAGTGCTCAAAACCTGTTGAATATGTTGCATGTGATCCTCCAAAGTTATGTTGAAGATGAGGATGTCATCCATATATAACACCACAAAAGAGTTGGTGAAGGGTATCAATACATCATCCATCAACCTCATGAAATTTGTTGGTGCATTTGTTAGGCCAAAGTGCATGACCAACCATTCAAGGAGACCTTCTTTAGATTTGAAATTTGTTTTCGATACATCAATCGATTCGATGGGAACCTGGTGGTAGCTAGACTTCTTGCTGAATAACTTGGCCCCCTTGAGTTGGTCAATAATGTCATCAATTTGGGGAATTGGGTACCGGTTCCTGACTGTGATTTTTTTTAATGATCTTTAATCAATGCAGAGACACCAAGTCCTGTATTTCTTCTACACCAATACAATCAAGATTCTGCAAGGGGAGGAGTTGGGTTTGATGTGACCCTTTTGAAGCAACTCTTGGATATGATGCTTGATTTCTTCATTTCCATTAGTGAGAGAAGATAAATTGGTCCATTAGGAAGAGGTGCACCGGGGTATATATCAATTGGGTGCTTGACTTGGCAGTGTGTCGATACCTTAGTGGGTGAGGAGAAGATGTCTCTATACTCTTCCATGATTCCATTCACTTGCTTCTGCTGCAAAGAGAGGCTCTATCTAGAGTTCAAGGATGTGGCGACAACCTTCTTCTTACTGTGAGCATGGAACACAAAGAATATGAACTTCTCGTTTAGTGAAATGAACTTACTGCATTGCTTAGCAGAGATTAAAGAAATAGCGGTAGGTGGCACTACCTCTAGTATTCTTTATAATTTTCTACCAAAAGTAATAATAACATTGTAGAGTCTAGAATCATACACAATATGTCTCTTCCACAAATATGGTTGTCCTAAAATAACATGACAAACTTCAAGGGGAGAAACATCACACAATACCTCTTCTTTGAATGGATTGATGTCATAGGGAAGAAAAGATTGTTGGCTGACGTGAAGATCTCTTCCTTGGAAAATCCATTCGATGGTGTATCGTAGGAGGTGTGGTGTCATCGACAAGTCCAACCTCTTAATGACATCTGGTGATATCAGGTTCTTATGATTGTCTCTATCGACAATGAAATGAAGTGGATTCCCCTTTACTCACATCTATGATTGAAAGAGGCATTACCCTTCCTCTATTTCTTCTAGTTCACATGAATGGACTTTGGTGGTAGTGACGATGGCGCTGGGTTTGACATCGATGGTCTGATTCCCTCCTTCTATATTTTATTTGGAGTCATAATCTTCCTTTGGCTCGAAATATTTCATCTCAGCCATAAGTGACTTCTTGGAGTGACATTATTCGGTGTTGTTCCAAGGGATTTTATGGTATTCACACCACTTTCCTGTGTCCTTCTTCAACTTCTCATTACCCTTCTTGTGTTGTAGCTTGGAATGGTTGTCCTAAGAGTGACCATATTTTCTTTGTCCCTTGTTTTGTGCGTTGGGGCCTCCTTTTCCCTGCTCTGGCTATGAGGATTTTGCAGATCCAAACTCTTTCCTCTTTTGCTTAAATTTATGCTCGATCTTGACAACATGTCTATAAGTCATACCCAATGATGCGATGTCTAGAAATTCCATTTCTATTTGAATGTATCTAATCATACAAACACAATATTTGAGCAATAGATTTTGTTTAGAGTCTTTGATACCCAATTTGATGTGCAAGGTACGGAAAATATTGGTGAAATAAGGTACTATCTGGTCCCTTTCCTAACCTAGGGTATTCCATCTTGTGTATTGTCGTAGCTTCCAACAGGGTAGTATTGTTATTTAATGACATCCCTGAAGGAATAACATGTGGGGAAAACCAAAAATATTGAATATTCCTCTATGGCCCTTTTCTCATAGTAAGTATCCCACCAGTCCTTAACATGGGGGACAACCTTGAGGAGTGCAGAAGTAATCTTTTCCCTATTGGAAAAATTGTGGACCGAAAAATACCCTTTGAGAAAATTCATCCATTTATCTATAGAATCTGCATCTATCAATCCTTCAAATAATGGAATATCAAAATTTAGTTGTACCTTTAAGGGGTTTTCATGTCCACTTTATGAAGATGTGTCTTATGTGGGAAGTCACCAAAGGATTTGTACAAATTTGTCCATCATTTTGTTCCTTTGTCGCACAAGGGCTTCCTCGAGAAACAGTTTAAAAGGATATCCTACTCCATCATATTTCTTCTCATCCCCCATGAGTTATGGTCGAGCTCGGTGCGATCGATATTAAAAAGGCTCAACTGGTTCGAGTCCCAACTTCTTGTACCCAGATCTTGTCGGAGACATGCATGAAGAAAAATAAATGAAGAGAAAACCTCTTTGATACCAGTGATATGGATTTATGATCGGAATAAAATAAATAATAGAATGAATACAATAACATAGAGATACAGAGAACAACAACATATATCCAATGAATAATAACTTCTATTGAATAAATGAAATAGGTTGAAACTGTAAAACTGCAGAATTGAAAACAACTTGCTCGAATGGTGGTAGCTATCTCTAAGAAGAGATGTGGCTGCTACGTGCATCCATCTAAGAAAAATTATTACAATGAGGCTCAAGAATCCTTTTTAGCATTACTCATGAATGCCAAAACCCTAGACATCCAAAAACCTAACCCTAGGAGATGAAACACCAAAATTTATGTGGCCCCCAATGGGTAAGTTGGTAACTCAGCTTCTCAAGGTTGTAACGTTTGCATACAACCTCTATTTCAGGCACGTGATAGCCTGATGGAAAGGTATTTTCGATAAATACACATTATTTCGTCAAACTTTGACTCCGTCTACATTTTGACTGTGGCAAGCCAAAAAAAAATTGTTTAGGGACCCAAAACAGATTTGGAAGTACATAAAGATGTACTGACATGAAAAATTCCAAAATAAGCCAGTTGGATTAGGTGGGAGACCACCAATCTCCACCTAGAAGATTTGTAGGGATTCATGTAACCCCGAAAGTGTAGAACCAATAATTACAAAGAATTACAAAAGAACGCGTTGAACTACAATTGTCAAAAGGAGCCATTTGGAATAGGTGGGTGGCCACCAATATCCACCTGGATCACCTTAGGTCATGTTTGCAAACACTGTCAATAAGGGAATGAGAGAAGAATCAGATTCAAGAAAAAATAACATTCTACCTCAAAACCCTTGGACATTTTTCATAATGATCTTTGTGGGACCTCTAGGACTAGAAGCATATAAGGGGAACACTACTTCATGTTTATCATTGATGACTACACAAGGATGACCTGGGTATATTTTCTTAGAAAAGTATGAGGCATTTGAAAATTTTAAAGTATTCAAAAATTATGTAGAGATTGAAACAGATCTCAAAATAACATGTTTAAGATCAGATAATGGAGGGGAATTTGCCTCTAAAGAATTCAATAAATTTTTTGAATATCATGGAATCAAGAGATGATTCTCATCTCCAAGAACTCCTCAACATAATGGAGTTGTTGAGAGGAAAAATAAAATTGTTCAAGAGGCTGCAAGAACTATGTTGAATGAAGCCAAGCTTCCAGACAAATTTTGGAGAGATTCAATATATACAACAATCCACATACTTACCTGAGCACAACTTAAAGCTAACCATGAGAAAAAAACTTTATGAATTGTTGTTTGGAAGACCAACATTTTTGAAACATTTCATAGACTTTGGAATTAAGTGTTACATCAAGAGGGATGAAGATAATCTAGGGAAATTTGACTATAGATCAGATGAAGGTATATTTTTGGGATATTCACCTAACAAAAAGGATTACAAGTGATATAATCTAAGATTGCACAAAATACTGGAAAGTGCAAATGTGAAAATAGATGATCTAAAATTGAGAAAAATCAAATATCAAGATGAATAAAAAAATGATGAATGGAGAAGAAACAATGATGATGAAGAAGATGGTGAATCACAAAATGAATAATATACTCAATAACTACAAGAGAAATAACCACAAATTAATGATGAGAAGTATGAGGAAGAAACACCCTTTCCAAAAGCACCATCAAAAAGAGTTCAAAAGAATCACCCTAAAAATCAGATTATAGGGGATAAAGATTCAAGTGTAGAAACAAGAAGGAAAATCAAATTTTATTCTAAACAAGAAATGATTTCATTAATAGAACCCAAAAATTTTGCAGAAGCCAACAAGAGTGAAGACTGGATAAAATAAATGAACGAGGAACATGATCAAATTGAGAAAAATAATACATGGGAACTTGTCCCTAGATCCAAGGAAAAGAATGTGGTAGGAACCAAGTGGATGTTCAAAAACAAACTCAATGAAAATGGATAGATCATAAATAACAAAGCTAGATTAGTATTCAAGGGATATGCCCAAGTGGAATGTATTTACTTTGAAGAGACTTTCTCCCCAATAGAAAGACTAGAAGCCATCAGAATGTTCCTAGAATTTGCATGCTTCAGAAGCTTCAAAATTTATCAAATGGATGTCAAGTGAGCGTTTTTGAATGGAACATTAGAAGAAGAAGTCTATATTGAGCAACCAGAAGGATTCATATTAATATAAAATCAGGACTATGTGTGCAAACTAAAGAAGGCTTTGTATGGTCTTAAACAAACCCTTAGAGCATGGTTCTCAAAACTTTATCAATATCTACAAAATCAAGGATATAAGAGAGGGAATACTAACAACAACCTATATATCAAAATCAAGGATCAATATATGATTTTTTTGGTGGTATATGTAGATGATATCATATTTGGAAATAATCTTACCATACTAAGAGAAAAAATTGCAACAAAAATACAAGAAGAGTTTGAAATGTATATGCTAGAAGAACTGACTTTCTTCCTAGGTTTACAAGTCACTCAAAAAGATAAAGGAATAGTCGTTTATCAAGATAAATATGTCAAATAAATGTTAAGTAAATTCCAAATGGAATATAGTAAACCTATGTGCACTCCCATGGTCACAAGATGCAAACTAAGCCTAGAATATGACTCACCAAAAGTAGACCAAACTATGTACAGGTCAATGGTTGGAAGTATACTATATACAAACAACAACAAGACCTGACATCATGGAGTTTGTAGGAATGGTTGGAAGATTTTAATCTGCACATAAAGAATCTCACTTAAAAGTAGTAAAACGGATATTTAGATATCTTAAAGCTAACTCGGATTTTGGATTATTGTATTCAAAGAAAAAAGACTTTCAATTGAATGCATACATTGATGTAGATTGGGATGGTAGTGTAGATGATAGAAAAGCACTAGTGGAGGAGAATTTTTTATAGGAAAATGTATGGTGGCATGGATAAGAAAGAAACAAACATTTATATCACTCTCTACTACATAATCATAATACATTGTCGTTTCATATTGTTGCACACAAGGATCTAGATGAAACAGACTCTAAAATATTTACAAGTAAAATATGATCAACCCATCACCATTAACTATGATAACACTAGTGCCATAAATATATCAAAAAATATTGTAATTCACTCTAATACCAAACATATCCCAATCAAATATCATTTCTTAAGAGATTAGGTTGCTCAAAAATTGATGAAAGTAGAATATGTAGGCACAAAAGAACAAATTCCAGACATTTTTACAAAACCCTTACCTAGAAGTACATTTGAAAATCTAAGAAAAAAATTAGGGGTAACCTCCATACCTCATTAAAAAAACTTACATAAACAAATATATGGACAGGGGGAGCATCACCTCAAGGGGAGCATCACTTCAAAGGGAGAAAAAAAATACCCCCTCTGTCATTGTTGTCAAAGGGGGAGAGAAAATAATATTAAGATCTATGGTGTTTCCATCAATGCCAAAAGGGGAGAATGTTGGACATAGTAATATGGTGTTGGCTTTGATGTCAAGAAGGCCAATATGGTCACATTGTGTTATGAAGTGGCCATTGATGTCAACAAGGGTCTATATAGGTGTATCATCCAGACAAATCCATCAGATTGTAACTCTGTTAATGTACCTTGCTATTCAGCGTCTCAAAGAGGAACAAAGAAGAAATAATTTGATTTTTATGTTAACTCTGGTCATAGAGAATTTTTGTTTACAGGGGAAGTAGACATAAAAATTTGTAGAAGATAAAGTTGATTACTTGTAGCCATTACAACAGTAAATGTGTGACAAAAGAAAAGAAAGTAATGAGGAATTTGCAAAGATTATTGTATTTGTAGCAGAAAAGGAATTAAATATGCAATCACATTATAGCAGATTGTAGACAAAAAAGTATAATCTATACATAATGACATTTAATGAGAAATGAAAAAAAAAACTATGTTCAAGTGTTGATCAAGAACCTTGTTCATGAAGTAATTGTGCCTATAAGAGTTATTTATGTATATTGAATTAATTGTGTCTCCAAGAGGAATCATCAAGTGAAAGTCTGTCTGTGAACATGAACATGAATGAGATCAAAACATGTTTTAAGTGATCATCGATCACTTTACAGGATCAATGATCCTTCCCAGTTAGTAGGTGAAGAACTATTGAATTTAATAGAAATCTAAAATAGTCATTAGATTTGGATCGGACTAGGATCTAGTCACTGAACCCAGTAGAATTTATGATTATTCGATCTAGAGAAAGATTCAATATAGATGGTCGGATTAAGAGTAAAAGAACCAGATCAAACCTCCACCATTCGCTCACCGTGCAATTAAAACATAGTCGTTGATCGAAGTAAAGGACTAGGATAAATAATCCATCGTTGATCGTGATTGAGGAAGGAGGAGATCCTACGGTGGAGATGCATCTCGCCTAACAAACAAGCATGAAGGTCAATAAAGCTATGAACCCCGAAATGATGTGAACCATTGATCATGATTCCACACGTCAAAATATTAGGGATTTTGGCCCCCAGGATATGTAATATCCAAGGTGAAACTTATCCTCCGAAATGAATGAAGACCGTTCATTCCCATCACTGACTAAATCGCATCCATCAATTTGTAATAAGTTTAACGGTTGTATAAAGAGCTCAACAAGCATAGTGCTTGGTCACTGTCTATGGTCACTTGACGATCAAAGGTGCTTGGTTTCTTTTGCGCACCAATTTAACATGCAAAGAATTAAGTTTTCATATGGATTTAGCATCTGGTCACCACAAGAGTGGTCATATGAATTAAAATAAGAATTAATTCGGATGTTAGCAACACTAGTATAACATAAGTTCAGAGGTTTCAATTTTGAAGTCATTTGGAAGTTAAAGGACGAGGAGCTAGTGCCAAAAATAATTAGCCAAGGTCACCAGAAAACTGGTCATATGGGATTTATGTAGAGATATCCTTTAAAAGGATTAAAAGAGGGCCTAACTAAATAGGGTGCCTTAATTATGGATTTATGAATATAAATAAAAGAAAGACAATATATTGTTTAAAAGTAACATTATTATTACTTAAAACAAAAGGGTGCAATGTTTCATTATCAAAAGACACATTGATTCAAAGTCACACTCTTTAGAAGACTATATAAAAATAAAGGAAGGTGAGAAGAAGGTGTCTTTGTGGTCTACATCAGAAGATCAAAAGAAAGTGCAAAGTCCAAGGAAGAAATATGAAGATACTTATGAAGTGAGGGTGTAAGAGAGGAGCAAGGACAGATTAGTATCCTTTAATAAATAAAAGTTTAAAGAGAAGGAGTTGGTTCTTCTTGGGGTTGGTGCTTCCTAGGGTTGGTGTTTCCTAAGTTTGGAGCCCTGAAACAAAGGGGGAGTTGGAGCTTCTTAGGGTTGGTGCACTGAACAAGGGAATTGTTGTCTCCTAGAGTTGGTGCTCTAAATAAATATTCATATAAAACTTGTAATTTGTAATTTAATTTTATACTTATTGATGGTATTTACCGAAGTTTCTTACTGATCAATAAAGTTAATAAATAATTATTTGAAAATTGATCAAGGTTATTAATACTGATTCACCCCCCCTCTCAGTATTGAGCTACATTCCAACATAAAAAATATTCATAATACTCCTTATTTCATGTTGCTTTACTAACCCTCTTCACTAATATTTTCTCTAATTCTTTGGCTAGTTTAATGAGTATTTGTTTCTTCCATTCAACTAGGGTACCTTCTTCATCATCTTTGGGGAATTTTTCTTTCCTTAAATGTGCCATTACCAACTCTACTTCTTCAAAAAAAAATTGTCTTCTTCACAAATATGCTCCTTTCTTATATATAGTATTGCTTTGTTGCAGTGTCTGCTTGATCTTCTCAAGCATCTCCTATATGACCTCTGTAAAACCACTTGCATCAACATTCCTCTTGTCCTCCATATTTGGTAACTTAACTAAATCCACAAATCCTTTTGGTGACCTTCCATAAACAATATGAAATGGAGTTTTACCCACATACCTATTGATTGAATCATTGTAAGCAAATTTATCCTGGGCCAAAAAAAAATCCCATTTCCCTAGTTTTTCTCCACTCAAACTCCTCAACAAAATTTGAAGACTTCGGTTAACCACCTTGATATGGCCATCTGTTTGTGTATGGTATGAAAAATTGTACAACAAATTGGAACCCATCTTATTCCAAAGCACCCTCCAAAAATTTCCAATGAATCTATTATATATGTCAGAAGTGATACTTCTTGGTAGTCCATGTAACCTCAGAATCTCTCGAAAAATTAAACATCCACTTTAGTAACTTTGGTTTTCTTACATGGTATGAAAATTTCCATCTTCAAAAACCTTCCCACTACAACCACCATAGAATAATGACCTCTTTGTGTCCTAGGTAGTCCCATAATGAATTCCATACTTATATCTTCCCATGGTATCTCGGGTATCGACAATGGTGTCTATAACCCCATGTTTTGGCTCTTTCATTTTGATAGCTGACAAACTCTACAACAATCAACAAAATTCTTAACATCCTTGTTGATGTTGGGCCAAAAGTGTATTTCCTTCACTAATGTTTTGGTCTTATCAATGCCAAAATTTCCACCTAAACCTCCACTATGCAACTCTCTAACAATATTTAGCCGCAATGAGCTCCATGGAATGCACAAACTTTGATTATTAAACAAGAATCCTTCTTGGATGTGAAAATCCAAATACAGTGTTCTATCGATGCTCCAAGACACCTTGCATTCTTCCAAAGCCTTTGAAAAATCTATGTCCTCTCTATACAACTCCTTCATACATTCCAAACTAACAATTTCAACTGACAAAGTATTCAATAAAATTATGCTTTGGCTTAATGCATTTGCAACTTTATTCTATTTTCCATACCTATGCTTCAAAACAAACGAGTAACTTTGTGAAAATTGTACCCATTTGGAATGATTTTGATTTATATTACCTTGAATGTTGATGTACTACAACGCCTTATGATCAGTAAATAAGACAAACTCCTTCTGTACAAAGTAATGTTTCCATTTATTCAAGGCTTGTACAATAACATAAAATTATTGATTATAAACATAGTACTTCTTCTTAGAATCATTCAATTTTTCACTGAAGAATGCAATTGAATTTCCTTCTTGGCTTAAAACTGCTCTAATCATTGAATCAGTTACATCCTAGCCCACTTGAAATACTTTATTGAGATTTAGAAGCGCAAAAAATTGTTGTTTAGATACTTTTTTCTTCAATTTTTCAAATGATTTCATGTTTGTTGTTGTCCACTAGGAAGTCACTTTCTTCATACACTCTGTAAGTGGTGCACACATATCACTAAAATTTTGGATGAATCTCCCATAGAATCTTTCCAAATCATGGAAGCTTCTCACATCAAATGTACACTTAGGTGTTGGCCAATCCAAAATAGCCTTTAACTTTTCAGGATCCATCTTCAAGCCTTCATTGGAAATTAAAAATCCCAAGTACAATAACTCTTATTTCATAAATGTGCATTTCTTCAAATTTATTAGTAGTTTTTCTTCACTCAGTTGTTGCAACACCTTCCTCATGTGATCTAGATGTTCTTTTATGGTTATACTGAAGATCAAAATGTCATCTAGGTATAAAACAATTTTTTTTCCCAAAAATGGTTTCAAGACTTCATTCATAATCCTCATGAGTGTGCTAGGAGGATTATTTAACCCAAACGACATGATTAGCCATTCAAATAGTCCATCCTTTGTATTGAATGTTATTTTGCATTCGTCAATTCCCTTATCCAAATCTATTGATATCCACTCTTCAAATTGATATTTGAAAAGTAATTGGCCCCACTCAAGGCATCCATGAGGATCCATCCTTGGTAAGGTAAACATGTGCTTAATAGTAATGATATTGATAGCTCATGAATCAATACACATTCTCCATTCACCTCCTTTCTTGGGTGTCAATACTGTTGGTACGACATGAGAACTTAAACTCTCTCGGATCAGTCCTTTGTGAAGAAACACTTGCACCTATCTATTCACTTCTTCACTCTCTACTAGAATCATCTGGTGATGATATTTATTAGGTTAACTTGACCCTAGTATCAATTGAATTTGATGTGATATACTCCTCAAGGGAGGTAGACCTTCTAGCAGATCATCCACAACAATATACTTAAATTCATTCAACAAAGGTTGAATCTTCAGTGGTACAATAGTCATTTTTTCCATCTCTTGGACTTTTTTCAACATCATGGATAAAAATAAATGATCCTTTCTCCGTTCTCTCAAAAATTCCTTAGTTGAGCATAGCATGACTCTACTGCTACTACTACTCGAATATTTTTTTCCACTATTCATTGTTGTTGTCATTTCATTTTCTAGCATTGGTTCCAATCTATACCACTATCCAACCTTTGTGAATTCATACATATTCTCTCTGCCATAATGGAAAAATTTCCTTTCAAAAAACCATGGTATTCCAAGAAGTACATGGCATGCATCCATCTCTACTACATCACACAAGACTTGCTCATTGAAATTTCTAATCTGAAAATTTAACAAGAATTGTTCTGTCATGGCCCCTTGGTGTCCCTTTTGTAGCCACAAAGCTCTATATGAATTGGTATGGGAAAAATTCTTTAATTTAAATTTCTCCATGACTTCTATGGATACCAAATTTTGTATTCTTCCACCACCGATGACCAAATTTCAACATTTTCCTTGAATTTTACATTTAGTCTTAAAATATTTCTTCCTTTGATCAAGATCTTCTGCTATCTTCCTTTTAGGTTTAAGTAACACTCTCCAAAACATCAAATTATCACCTTTCTCTTG
The DNA here is from genome assembly GCA_900067695.1 of Picea abies. Classification (NCBI taxonomy): domain Eukaryota; kingdom Viridiplantae; phylum Streptophyta; class Pinopsida; order Pinales; family Pinaceae; genus Picea; species Picea abies. Next base: position 13,991 of record CBVK0100043511.1, on the reverse strand, counting down.
GTCAATTACCATCACATTTTAAGCAACAGTCACTGCCTCACATGCCTATATGACCTATGTTCGACCTTCATTTCTTTTTCTTGAATTATGATTTTTTGGACATTAAGATGCCTTATGTACCTATACTTCACATCTGTAGAAAGTAATAATGTACTTACTTTTCCTCTTCCAAATCCTATGAGTCTTCTAGTGCCATTGCCTCATCTATTAATTTGTCTATTGGTGGATTCATTCTCCTTTTCATTTCCTCTAGAAACAATTTCTCTGCCCCTACCTCCAGTTCCTTTTTCTCAGAATTTTTATTGTAATTTCCTATCAATATTTTCTTCCACCTTAAAATAAACTTTATAGGATTTATATGCATTACGAAAGTATCATGTTCTAATCTCATCATGAATCTGATATTTCAACCCATTCACATATCTCTCCACTCTTTGATAATATGATTATTTTATCCCCGATCTGAGCAATAGTTTGAAAAATTCCTTAGTTTTCTACCAAACAGATGTCTCTTTCTTCCTTAAGTTCTATACATGCTTACATATATTTTGTTGGTAATCAATAGGTAGGAATTTCTCCTTGATTTTTATCACCATATTCCTCCAAGTTCTAACCTTCCCCTATCAGTTGTCTACCATGTCCTTTTGTAGCATATCCCACCAAAGTACAACATGACCCTTGTTGGAAATATTTGTGTCATTCATGTCAAAGACAGGGGGAGACTACAGATGTCAAAGATAAAGATTGCAAGATAGATATTGTTGGAAATCTTGTTTTTGGATTTTTGATGCTTAGTTTGGATTCCCTATATTTGAAGGAATTTTTACTCTAAATACCTAGCTCAAATGGGAGCATAGGTTATGTTATAACACATATTTATTTCTACATAAAAATTCAAAACGTTGATTAGAATAGGCACCTTTACCTATATATTAGTTTGCTTTTTAATTTTCTTGCTTAGTCTAGATTTGATATATTAATTTTAAGTTTTGATTAGGTTTTCTTTTGTTTGGATCTAGTCTATTATTTGATTATATATAATAGTTGTATATATCATATATTATTTTAGGTTATAATATTATAGTCGCAACTTCGTATGAATAGGTGTTTTAATTATATTTTAAAAAATATTAAAACTAATGTAAATGATGTGTTATGGTGTAGGCATATAGAGGTAATTATGAGTCATCTATTGTAAAAGATAACGAGATCAATGTTTCATGCTCTTCCCATATGAGGATGTTTAATGAGAACAACCGCCAGTGTGGTGACATCACAATCTTTTCCGCCGATGAGACGTGTCAAATGACGAGACCATTGCGCAACTTTTTGTATGGGATTCAAAACCACTACTTTGACCCATGCGGTGTTATAAAAATAAACTATTTACTGTCTCTTAAAAAACCACCGGTATTTGTATATTTGTATATAATCATGTTTTCATACATAATTTTTGTTAATTAACATCATTAATTCATTTTTTTTTTATATTTAGGTTTTAGTTATAACAAAATAAAAACATCGGAAAAGGTAATTTTTGTTGTTTTGTCAAAATACAACTATCATTGTTGCAGATTCCATATTCATTGCCAAATTAGAGTTGTCGATACCAAGTTTGTTGATGAGTTAAAGGGTGTTTCTTCTGTTCACTTGACAAGTAAGAGCCAAAACACCTTTTCCTATTTATTTCACTTAAAATGTCGAAAACCTTCATTGTCAAGAAGTCCAAGGTTGTAACCCCTGCTGAAGTCGCCCTAGTAGATAGGGATTGTCAAATTTTTTACCCTAGGATATCCTTTGACCTATATAAATTGTACAATTCATCAACATCTGGACATAGGGAATTAAACGATTATTTAATGTCTGGGGTTTGAACCTAGCCCGTTTTATCGTGCCCCAAACCTATAACTTCCCATAATTTGTGCATTTGTATGCACAGAAGTATGTTTCTTCTTTGAGAAGTGTATTAACTGCAAAAGGGTCATTATTGTTTGAAATCAAAGCTAGTTCAATTGCTTGAATGTTAATTGTAGAAGAGTTTATTGATGGACAGATTCTGGATGAGTAAACCCTAGCAGTTGAATTTAATCAATTGAAATCCAAAGATAGACAAGCCTTTCTACAATCCTTGATGGGAAATAGTTTTATTTCTTTGAAAATATCTTAAATTTATGAATCTAGAATATTTTCAACCAATGAAGAAGAAATAATCGCTATGATATGTCCAATTTTGGGCTATGACTCTAATAAAGTTGTGGAAAGTTCTATTTTGGGTCTTCTTAGGGCCATTTGTCCTCCTAATACTCAATTAATGGATAGATTCTACTTTTATTGGCTAATATCAGACTCCTTACATGACCAAATCAATTATTTTTCTCCGAACATATATTGTAGGTTTCAGTCTTATCTGGTGCATTTGCTTCTTTTCTCTAAAATGAAGAATTTCCAAAATTTAAGTTTAGAGATTGAAGACAAAATTGGAAATCCCCTATCATTCATTCACTAGACACATGTAGTTAGGTTTAAGTTGCAGAATGTTGGCTTTATTGATTATGTCAATTATTTTTGTCCATGGCTTATACTTTGTTGCATGAAGAGAATCCTCCTAGAATTTTCCCAGGAGTAAAATCCCTTTTACATGAATCTTTAGAAACTAATTTAGGAGATTGGTACTTGTTCGAGGATTATATAGAGATAACAATGTATGGATCAGAAGTCAAACCTTTCAAATTTCCTATTTTCCTAAGTATGATGGTTTTTGCTTTGGAATTTATTAGAAAAAGTATTGATGCTAATGATATCCATTTTATTCCTAGAAAGAAAAGGACTAAATTCAAACCAAAAAGAGAAGTTTTCCCTTTTATTATTGTAAATAGATCATATTTGCATGTTTTTGAGGAAATGCTGCAGGGAATGGGTCTTGAACAAGGGAAATATTAGAAATATGATCCTTTGGGGGTTATTAAAGCCAGAATACTGAAGTTTGATATAACAATATATGAACACCAGAGCAGACATGATTTGGAAAAAATCAAGAATATTAATAGATGGTAAGAAGTTTAGAATAAATACATATCATCCCAAGATGAGGATATTGATACTCCTTAAAAACAAGATAAGGAATTCAATATAAATTTTAATCAAGAATTCAAGAATACTTAAGAAGCAGTAGAAGGGTCATCAAGCAAGAGGTTGAGAATTGAATATTTTTTAGTAGAAAATTTAGAGGAAGAGGATAAATATGAAACAAGAACAATTGGAGAAATTAAAAAAGAACCCATTTACTTGATGGATCTTCTTCCCTCAATGTTATTGAATCCAACAAGAGAACATAATTCATAAATGAAACCCCAAAGAATATTCTTAAAATATGACAATATGAAAAACCAGAATGCATAGATAAAGCAAATTTTACTACAAAAGCTAGATAATGATTCATAAAAAACAAGGTTGTTTTCTACAATAGATTTTGAGAAAGGGAGATTGAATTTGTATGTTTTGGAATCAGAAGTCAAAAGTGTTCAAGGTCATAGTAATTATAAGTCAACAATTTTTTCTTTTGATCTTGATCAAGTACCCTTATTTGACAAGATGGATATGCACAAATAGATAGGAGATATGGTTAATAGAGACATTATCAAGACTACTCTCAGTATGAAGAAATTGAAAAGAATGAACAATCATCTGAAAGATCAATTAAAACAAGATCAAACAAATTCTAGGTTCAAACATATGAGAATATAAGACTTGGAAAATAGACTCTTAATAATAAGTGATAATGCTACTAATGGAGAACCAATACAGGAGCTGATAACTTCCAAAGATGATGAAATAATTATTTTTAAAAGAAAACTTAAAATGAATGATCGTGAACATGTCCAAACCCCTAAAATAATGGCTATCCAAAAGGAGAAGGAACAAATTTTGAATGTTATAGCTCAACTGAATGAACAAGTCAAATTTTTACAATAGTAGATAGAAGTTCTAAAACAAGAAATTTCATCTTCCTCTACAATTGCTTCATCAATGAAAAAATCATAATAATTGGCTAAGACTTTAGTTGATTTAGATCTTAAAGAAATTGAGCTAAAGAAATAAAAAAGAGAAGCCTCTACTCATGAAACTGAAATCAAACGTCTAAAGGAGAACATGGGAGAGAAAGAGAGGAAACTCAAGAAATTACATGGAGCAAAATCCAAACTGCAGGAAAGATTTGATATGTTGAAAAACAAGCTTTCAAGGAAATCATATCTAATGGGAGCTAAACACGTTATTTGGGATAAAATTATTGAACAAATAAATATAATGTGGAGGTATTTCATAATCATGGAAGAAGAGGCTAGTTTGGTCAGAAAGGTTGAAAAATATGTAGAAGTTGATTTACAAGAATTGGGAAATAAACCTCAAATAGCTAATCAAATAATTAAAGTTCTCAATTCCAAGACAAAAGAGTAATTCAATCAATATGGTTTTAAATATAGAAAAAATACAATCATGGAGGTAGAAACAATTTTTGCAAAAATAAATCTTATTCAGTAGGTCCAGAATAAAATAACCTATCTTCAAAAGAATGTAGAATGGTTTAATAACCATTATAAAAGAATGGTGGAAATGGGTTTACTAGAAATTTATGGTAAAAATGGTTTACTTCAACCATTGTTGTAAAAGAAAGAGAAAATGACAACAAGTTTAAGGGAGCAATTGAAGAATTTTCAACTCACTGGATGAATATTTCTTGCTTTTATGGCATCTCAAGAATCTATTCAACTGTTCTCCTACATATGAAAGATATATTGAGGTAGATATTTCCTAAAAAAAGTTCATTTCTTGTAAATATCCATCAAGTCAGGAGTGGGAACGATTGAAGTAGCTTCATTGAACTCAGAAACCACTTTGAGAAAATTTAGAGATTTTGAAGAATATGTTCCTAGAGTTTTGGCATATTTTGTATATATTTTTGTAATGTTAACTTAATATTAGGAGGAGATAACCAATTTTGGTTATGAACCTGTTTCTATAAAAGAATGTTGTAGAATGATAGAAAGGACTCTTAGAGCCTTAATGTAGCAGGATATTTTCAATAAAGAACTTCATTTTTTTTCAGAAATATATGAGATTATGGTTCTTGTTTATTTAAGTCGTGTTCGCCTTGTGTGATGTTACATATGTTCCCATAATTCACTTTCTTCAAATTATGGTGTTTGAGTTGTGAATGGCTGCAATTAATTAGTACAACTTCTACTGCAGTTTGTTTATTAAACATTTAGTTGGGTATAGAATTTCCCCTATCTTGATGTGAGCAAGATAATACCTATATATTTATGATTTTTTTATCATCTATTTAATAAAATTCATAATATAGACATATATCTTTTTATTTCTACTATTGAAATTAAAGTGATATTTATCTTAACTCGATACCTTAATTTGTATTTCAATTTTGTTTATCTGAATTCTTCTTCTTAGCTTCTGACAACTTATAAAAAGTATTAAAGAACAAGATATGGCCTTTGTATTTCTATCTATAAATTTATTGGAATCTCATACTTATTTTTAAGGCAAAAGAGCAGTATTGAATCAAATATCATTTACTTTGAGATGATTTGACATTGTTTGTTGAGCCACAAACAATATTAGGATTAATAGGTTATATGGTTGGAAATATTATTCCAATACCTTTCCAATGATATATGGAATTCCCTCTAAATCCTTAGGAATTAGGAGATACAGATTTTTCTATTAGACAACTCAACCAAAAAGTTCAAGTCATCCCTAAAAGTGAGCAAAAAAACACTATAAATATAGGATATATGTTTACATGTGAAGATAATCCAAGAAATAATATCAAGTTTGAGGTGTGTAGAAGAGATCTGAGGTACGCATGAGAAGTTGGAGAGTATTCTTGGGTCTAAAGGTCAAGAGGATTTTTCTTGGAGCTTTAAGGGTGTGATATGAATGACTAAGGTCCATGATGTTTCAAAGTAAGTTGTCTTGAGTTTGTGATGCCGCAGTATAGGATTATATTATGGGAATGATGCTATGAGGTTCGCTATGGAATTATGTCTAAATCTGTTTAAGTTTTGAATCTACGTCTGAGGTATGAAGCAAGGGGATGCGTTGGAGAATGAAAGTTAAGGGTATGATGATGTTGTGAAACACATGAAGTATGAAGCATGGAGGTGAATTCAAAAGTACTATGTGTATGAAGATATTATATTGGTGTCTATATATATCTTATAGATTTGGGGCTCAATTGAGGAGATTGGTGTCTCCAATAGGTTGGTGCCTACATAATATATGGTTGAGTTGGTGCTCATCTAAGGAGATTTGTGTCTCTAGTAGGTTGGTGCCTACATAATATCTTGTTGAGTTGGTGATCAACTAAGGATATTGGTGTCTCTTGCAGGTTGGTGTCTACAAGTTTTCTAACAATAGGTTGGTGCCTACAGACATTTATAAAGATAAATGTTTTGTGGTTTTCTCCCAAAAGGGTTTCCATGTTAAACTATGTGTACCATGATTTGAGTTTACATACATTTACTTTTTTAAAGTTAATGAATGATTGGTGAATGCCCAATTAAAGTAAAAAGTATATTATACTAATTCACCCCCCCTCGGCATTATAAGAATGAGTTCACCAACCCTTTATGTCATGGAAAATTGAAGCCAGTTGTGGTCCTGAACATTCTCATACTCAAAGTACCTTTCGAGATCCCCTATCTAATCAAATATGGTCTCCATTGTCAAACTGCCATCATAGTAGGGAAATTCCACCCTTGTTATACCTCATTGTTGGGTCCCCTTCTTTATTATTTATCTCTTCTTTGATCTTGTCTTCCATCTCTAAGTTTTCTTCAACATCTTCAAGCCTTTAATTTTCACATTATTCTATCCTCCTTCTCAATTCCTATAATTCTTGGTTCCTTTCACCTCCTTGTGCTACTCCTACTCGATGTGAATGCATCCTCACAAGTTGTCTTATATCCCTCACTCATACTAACATTCACAAGCCTTACTTCTAGGCATTTTTCCTCACAACTTATCTCTCACAACCACGTTTTTACACAAAACACTTATCAAGAACCAAATATAAGGACATAAACTAAATATGATACCACTTGATGCAATAACCCTTAGGTTTTGTACTCACCCAACACATAAACTTGGTCTCTACCCACATAGTGCACAACTACCAGTGTACTAGCAATGACAACATCATAACTAAACTAATATAATGAGGAATCACTCAGTTATAGAAATGGAAACAAGATATTACAACACCAATTTAATCTGTGATTTCAGATTTCTTTATTAACATAGAAATAAATTTATCTTTTACAATATGAGTACATCACAAGACAATTTTTTTTTTCATTCTTTATTTAATAAACTAGGTGTGTGTTCTTTGTTCCATGCTGAAAATCAAAATTGGGCATCCACTTCCTTTGCATTATCCCCTGCATACATACCCCTCTTTCTAATTCTTCTTAGATTCCTCACTTCCCCTCCCATCACATTTATTTCAAATGGTACCTTGGAAGTTGGACTGTTTCCATTAGTTCAAATTCTTCAATCGTTCCCCAAACGTGCATTGGAAGCGAGATGTTATGACAATTACACTTCTTCAAAACCATTTCCAAATCTATTCAACTTCCTCTTGTAAATGGTTCACCAATGTCCATGAAGTCCACCCAATAAACATGGAGTTACATCCTCACAAAACCCATAGAATTTGGAGTTGCAGCATGTGGAGTTGTACCACCATGGAATTTTATGTCTAGAGTTTCAACATAGTGTGATTTGTAGCATTGAAATGGAGTTGCAGCAAGGTGGATTTGCATCATGCCTGGAGTTGAAACACCCTTATTTCATACTACAATAACAAACTTGAAATATAAATATTTTTGGTTAATGTTGATTTCCTAAGGCCAAATATGCTCCTACGTTAGGTATTATTAATTAATACAATTCAACCACAATTCCATGGACATTGTTTTTTCTTATGTACAACTACAATCACACATTGGTTTCTTTCATCCATATTTCATTGCCTTAAATAATTGACATGAAACATTTCATTGAATATATTGTATTTTTCAACCATATCTATCTTTGTAAAAATATTTAAGTGGTACAACACCAGTGAACAAATCTATCAAAATCACCGTGTTTTCATAAACAAAAAAATCTCAAGCCCATATTGTAAATCCTTTTGTACATCTAAATATATCAATGCTTTACCATTATGGTGGATCCCACTAAATACACCATTCTTAGTTGATAAAACTCTTGTAAAGTGAACATGATTCCTTTTCATATAGTTAAGACTATTCTTATTAATAGACTCCAAGATCTTCAAATAAGTTCTATATATACACACTGGAACTTCTTCAGTAGACATGATCAATTTCAACAACCCTTATGAGTCTATCAATTACATGGTAAGTTATTGGTTTGTTCTAATAAAAATCACATCCTTTTATTTGAGTGAACCAAAGCATTGTTTATTATCCCTCTTTAATTCCTCTTTGACATCATCAACAATGTGAGAGTGAAGGGGAAATCTTACATAATTTGTCACATTTATATTCAAAAAATATTTCACTACCACATATCCATCACTTTGGGTGTTCAAATTCAATTCAACAAATCTATGTTTTAAAATAGATGACATGCATTGGCCTAAGGTGTCAAATTGATCACATCCTCTCCTATATGAGATTCACAACCCCCTTTGCTTAATTTGTTTCTATTTCATCCTTCTTTTACTCTCCTTGATCTCCTATCATTTTATCTTGTCTTATAGTCATAGACTCCCATACCTACTCCACCAACTCCTCTACTTCTATGCCCACCAATAAATAAATTTAAGGTATATAAATTAATTCTCTTTTATATAGTCCTACTTCTACAACATATTCCCCTACAATTCCTACTTATTCTCCAACATCAACAAGATATATCTCAACATCCCCAAGTTACAACCCAACTTCACTTGTTACAACCCCACATGCCCAACGTACAACCCCACCTCACTTTCATATAGTCCCACATCACATACATATAGCCAAACATCTCCACCTTACAACACAATTTTTTTGACATACATCCCAACATAAAACCAAATTTCACTCACTACCACAATATAGGGATGTAGTTTTTTCATTAGTGTCACCTCATAGTGTATTTTTTTTGTGAACAAATTGAAGAAAATTTGAAAAAAAATGAAGAAAATGCGGCGTACAATATGACACAAAGGGCGACATCGTGATTTGCATCAAATTTGAAAAAAAATGAAGAAAGTGCGGCGTACAATATGACACAAAGGGCGACATCGTGATTTGCATCAAATTTGTGTCATTCTTGCATAACATAATTTGACATGCACCTTGTAATGCATTCTCTTAGTAAAAAGTATAATGAAGTGAAAAAAAAATGTTGATTTAATAACAATAATAATATAATATATTAATAATAATTATTAACGATTTAATGGTTTTTATTGATTTAATTTTTAACAATTATTTTATTATTATTATTATTATTGTAAAGTTAGCTACTTATATATCAATAGTTGTACAAACAAATCACATTCTTCCCAGGCTTGTTGAGAATCTATTACATTGAAAATTTCAAAGCTATTCATAAAATCCATAGGATTATTTGCTCTAGGAGTTCTGGATATGCTTATACTAAAATTACATTGAATGGTTTTGATCCAAAAAATAACAAAATAACATTATGATCTATAGCCTATATCAAGGTAATTGCTAATATAGATGTTTGACATAACAAATAATTAAAACGTAAACTAGGAACAAAGAGAAATGATCCAAAATGGATTTGGTTCGAAGAATGGATAAGACTAAGTACCTGCAAAACAAATTGACAATCAACAAATAATATGTAAACCATGTAAAACAATGTAAGGTTAACATTGAATAAGCCAAATAAGGATGTACAAGAAAAGTTAAAGAAAATTGATTAAAAGATAGGGAAACGAATAGAAGAGAAGAATAAGGAATGGGAAGTGAAGAGCCATGGTTGTTGGCATTCCCTTACCCCCTAGATATCCCTATTTCTTCACTCTCATTCATTCTCAAATAGATTTTAGCCAGAGAGGAGGAGAGCATTGTATTCAAAAATTGCAAAAATAAGAATATCAAGCATCATTGAAATTGGTTTTCCTAATTTTGGTTCTAGGGTAAAAATCATGTCTCATTGAGTTGTTTTTCCTCCGTGTGATGTGATTTAATTCACCATTGTGTTATCAAAGATTCTTGGTTATATTTTTTAAATGGATTCTCTGTATATTAATGAGTGGAAGTAGAGTTACTTGCTTCATATTCTTTTACTTTACTTTGTGATAGGTTTTCAGAAAGATTATTGGTTAAATTGTGCTTACCCATTTCAATAGTTAGTTTGTCTCCACTAGTGAATGCATTGGATGAGGGAATATCCATAGTCATATTTTTGGAGCTATTAGAGAACTTGATAAAACCATATTTCTCCCTCCTGGGATTTTTTCTTTCTCTCTCTTCGTGGAAAATTCTTATTGTTTGACTAATGAACTAAAGTTCCCACACACCATTTTCTCTTTTTGAGCATGTGAAACCATTAGAGGGTTGATTGGTTTGTTTTTGAATGCATCTAATCCTAGATGGATCGTTTTATCCTCTACTAATCCATTGTTTGAGATTTGGAAATCCCATGTTTAATTTATTTGTTTCCCATGACTTAGTATAGTTGTGTAATATCCGCCACGAACTCACTCTATTGTCCAATATTGCCCAAAAATTATTTTCACTGTCTAAATTGCACACTACTTCACACCAACAATTGGGTGCACCACCCATTGTTCCCTTTCTGCTCAATGCTCCCTACATTCAAATCCTAGCGATTAGATAAGACACACCTTGTTTCTTGTTGTCCAAACGTTTAATTGTGAACTCTAGCTAGAGGAGAGCCCCCACACATCCACTCTACATTTTCCAAGTGTAATGTGTGAAACCTAGATCATAGAGTAGTCATATTATGATTCAATTATTGGTTGACGTGCGCAAAAGATAACCCTAATGTTGAACATGTTGTTATTGATGTCATATTAAGGCATTACAATGAACACATTGTCATTGATGTTATGCTAAGGAATTTTCAAGAAAGGGGGAACATATCAGGATCTATCTATCTATATATCCATCTATCTATATATAAATAATAAAATATGGGTGCATGTGAAAAAGTAGAAAGTGAATTATATTAGTATATTTAAAAGTGCATGGATTCAAGTCCATGGTTTTTGAAGTAAATGTGAATGTAAAAATTCAAAGAAATATTTTACAATTGGGTTTATTGTTGGGTCATTGATTTGTCACCATTATTAGAACTTACATACATCCATTCCATTCATTTTACTTCCTCTTATTGCTCATTTATGCTATGGGGAAAATCCCCCTATACTGGGTCAAAGGTAAAGGTAGAGTGCTAACTCCCTTAAAATACTGTTCTACCCTTAAACTACCCCAAAACCAAATAAACTAAGTGATGAGAAAGAAAGAAAAGAGGTTTAATGAATGAACCTTTATTCCGTGTGGTTGGTGTCATCCTCTTTCACTTGTTTCCACCTCCTAGATTACTGGTCTCCTCCCAAAGATGACCTACAAAAGGTTAGGAATACAATGCAAAAACACATGTTATCTCTACTAATCACTTTAAAAGTTTAAACATAGTGTTGGCACAGGGGTAGACCCAAGGTTCAATGCTTCAACAGTGCACCAACAAAACCCTAACCACCGACCCTTTCAGCAACACCTGCGAAGCAAGCGAAATCTCACCCAAGGTAGGAGAAGGGGGGGTTACAGGACTCAAGTGTCTGTAACTAAGATGGGACATAGGTATGTGATGGAAACACTTCATAGAGTATTCTATTAACACTACAAGATGATATTCATTAACTCGTTAGCTTCAGTAGCATCGCAGAACAAAACCCTAAGATAGATTGACACAATAACAGTAAAGATACTTCAATCATTTAGCACATAGCACCAGGTTAGATATAGCATGCATTCATAAAGAACAAGTAAAGCACTAAGCAACATCAGATCTATCCATTATACATAATAAAAAAATAACTAAGTAGATAAATGGAAAACACACATAGAACAAAGCACACCAAAGACACAAGATATATGTGGTTCACCCCAGTGTGGGGCTACATCCACCAACTGCTTCGTCTTATTTATTATTCTTTGGTCTATTACATTCATCTACTCCCGTGCACTAAGCCACAGAGCCAAGCTTCGCAGAGGACATGATATTTGTGCATTGATCGCTAGATCCTCCTTCCCAAAACTAGGTCATGGCACAAAGCCAACTTCTCTATCAAGCACATAGCCTTACATACACAATTTGTTGCACAAGGCCACCCAAACCTACTACACTTAGCCACTTATACTTCTCTCTCTAAGTCTCTCTTTCTCTCATACATTCCTACTTATTTATACTTTTACAATCCCTTACCAAAAGTCCTAAACATGGGTAAACCCATGGGCTGACATCCCATAACCCATTACAAAAAACATGGGTAAACCCATGGGCTGACATCCCATAACCCATTACAAAAACCTAAAGAACCCCTTGTTGGGTCCACATAGCCCACAAAACAAGTGATATTTGTGATCTTAGCTCCTCCATGGAGCTCCATCTTCGATCCTTGCATGAAAGTCCAAAAGGTGGTCCAAACCTAACCAAGGTTCCCTCAAAACTTGGTCGAGGGCCAACAGGCCCCCAACACTCACCTATGACTCGTATCGAGTCACTCAGGTATGGGAAACACTACTTCAAAGGTCTTGATCTACCTCAAATTATTTCTTCGCCTGAGCCTCCTACTCAGTGAGCTCCTGGATCATATGCACTATAATAGGCTATTCCAGGTGTTGTTGCATTGTCGCAACCACTTGGTCCAATTTCAAGCCCTATCCTTCAATTTCTTCAAACACCTTATAGGATTCATCCTACATAGGTTGTAGTTTCTATGTGACTTCCATTAATCTACCATGGATGAAAGTGATATGTTGCTTCAACTCGTGTTGCTCCTATGATATTTTCATTCTCTTGACTTCAGTGAGTAACTTCATATGCACCAACACGGTGGATGTCTGTTGTTTTTCCTCCTGTAGCTGTGCTTCCAAATTCCTTAGCTCTGGATCGACTACAAGGAATTCATAAGTCTACAAACTTCTATTGCTCAACTATTTGCACTCTGAGGTGAGGGCCCTGATCCTTATCATTCCATTCTTAGCAGCTTCCTCGTTTTGGTCATGTACTTCTTGTGGGGAGGTTGGTACTACTTGGATTTCTAACTCTGTTATTCTCTCTTGAAGTTGTTGGATGGTATCATCAAGCTTCGCCACTTGAGCCTCGACCAAATCCTGTTCCTCCTGTGCCAAGATCAGCACAAAGTGACATGATTTACTCATAGCTCTTTTGACCTCAGTCTTCTTTGCGAGCAACTGGTCTTTTTCTTTCTTCAACTTTTCTTTGTCCTCCTCGAACATCGCTTGAAACTCATCTCTCTCATTTTCATAGGTGGTTACACAGTACTGCGCTACTCATAGTTTCTCTAAGGATTCCTCTTTCTTTTGTTTCAAGGAATTTGTAGCCTTCTCCCTTTCTTCTTGGGCTCTCTGAAGTTGAGATTGATTCGCATATGTAAGTCTTCTTAGCTCAATGGGCTCGCCCCCCAGTCCTCCAACTTGTGATGAAGAAGGTGCAGTAGGTACTACACAGACTAAATTCATAGCTTGATGTATTTCCTTTAATTCCTTCTCGACCCTTTCATACAGATCCTCCTTCTTTGCTCCGTATATTTGCAATATATCCTCTGAAGCATCCTCCATGGCTCCATGGACTAGACTGATGTCATATTCTATGAGTGTGGTGTCTGTTAACTCCTCAAATAAACTTGTCAATTTATGGCGATTTTCTTTAGG
>CBVK0100043510.1:16222-34249 GCA_900067695.1 Picea abies | reverse complement strand
GCTCTTCCGATCTCACCTGATCTAGAACATAGAATAAGGATGAAAAATATTAATGACGAAAATTACACAAAGTTAGTGGCATAATTACATGACACTACAACAAACTCACACGAACAAGACTTGAGTATCGATAAAAATGGGTTACTACGTTTTAAAGACAGACTTTACATACCCAATTCAACAGAGTTAAAGATAACAGTTCTTGATGAAGTGCATAAGAAACTATATTCGAGTCATCCAGGATAACAGAAAATGATAACAACACTCAAGAAATTTTTCTATTGGCCTAATATGAAGGACGAAACAATAGAATACTTGTCTAGGTGCCAAGACTATTAGTAGGTAAAGGCTAAACACCAACATCCATCTGACCTATTACAACCATTACCAATACCAAAATGGAAATGGGAGACCATATCACTGGACTTTATTACAAGTTTTCCCAAAACTCAAAAACATAATGAATCTATCATGGTTGTAATCGATAAACCCAGTAAGTCCACACACTTTATTCCAGTAAAGTCTAGTTTTAAAGCTATAAACATTGCTGAAATATTTATGAAAGAAATTTTTAGAGTTCATTGTATTCCTAAAATGCTAATTTCAGATAGAGATGTACAATTCACATCCTCTTTTTGGAAGGAATTGTTTGTAGGGATAAATACCAAACTGAATTTCAGTATGTGCCATCATCCACAAATGAATGGACAAACAGAAAGGACAAACCAAATCATAGAAGATATGCTCCACATGTATGTAAGAAGAAAACTGAGAAAATGGGAAGACTATCTACACCTGGTAGAATTTGCATATAACAATGGCTACCAAACTTCGGCTAAGCTAAGACCCTTCAAAGTACTATATGACATAAAGTGTACAACTCCAATTAGCTTGGACAACTCCACTGACAGAGTTATGGTTGGACTAGAGATGCTCCAAGAAATGGAGAATACGGTAAGAAAGGTACAACGAAACTTAAAAGAGGCACGGGACAGGAAGAAAAGTTATGTAGACCAAAAAAGAAACTTGGAGTTTCAAGTGGGAAATCATGTTTACTTAAAAGTTAAAGCCTAGAAAATTTCATTAAAACTCAGAAACTGTGACAAGCTGGCACCCAGGTTTAGTGGGCCCTTCAAGATACTAGCTCGAGCTGGACCTGTGGCATACCAACTTGCACTTCCAGCTAATCTAAAAATTCATAATGTATTTCATGTTTCTTTATTGAAAAAATATGTTCATGACCCTACTCATATGATTGATTGGAACTTAGTGCAGGTGGAACTAGAAGGTGAGTTCTAGGCATAACCCCTATGTATTCTGGACCGGAGTGGAATAACACTTCGTAACAGAGTCGTCGCTCAGGTAAAGGAGCAATGGAAGCACTTTAGTCTTGAGGAGGCCACTTGGGAGTTGGAGGGAGATTTGTAGAAATCTCATCCAATCATGTTCCAAGAAATGAATGAACACTGAGGATAGTGTTTTATTGAAGGGGGAAAGGATGTGACATCCCCAAAAATAAAGTACTTTTTGAAATTTAAAATTTGCTGGAAAATTATTCCATTTTTAGTAAATTTGAATTTGGATTTTTTTTCCATTTATGGCAATTCCAAATTTTGAATTTGATAAATTCTAATTAATTCTTAAGATTGTTGGGTAGAGACCTCATCTAACCCAACTAACTATTTCACTATGACACTTGTATGTAAATATAATATTGTTTTATTTATTGTAGGAGAACAAATGGAACAACCATGTTAAATTTAGCTGACCATGACTCCATGAGTGGGGAACATGTTGGAACTACCTCTGGGATAATTTTTACAAATGGAAAATCAAGGATTTGGCCATTGGCAGCCCCTAAAAATTAGGGATTTAGAAAGCTGTGAAAATTCCTAAGGGAGGGAAAAAAGACTTAGGCAACAATATTTTGTGGATAAATAGTATACGTGAGGAGGCAGGATGCTTCCTAGTATGCTGGGGAAAAGGACTACTGGACACTTGTTGTTATGAACACTGAACTTGAGTGTGAGGCAAGGATAGGATTACAGATAGAAGAAACATTGTTGAAGAGGAGATTTCAAGTTTCCCCTCATGGATTCATGGTGAGGCTAGGGGGGAATTGGGCAAGTGATTTGGCTGCCTAGTTCTAAGGTTGGGAAGAATGTAGTTGTTCCCTTTTTCTTCCCGCAAACTAGTTCAGATATGTAATCTCTTCCTTCTCTATTTTGAATGATCATATATCTGATGTAGTGAAATCATTAAATCTGAATTGAAATTATGTTCCATCTCTTTGAATTAATTCAGTACAGTAGTAATGCCCTCTTTTAATTCGGTATGATTACCATAAACTGGGTGAAATTTTTTCAAGCATGCCTTACGAGGAGACTAAATTAATAATACAGACATTTTGTATAGAACATAGAACTTATTAAAGGGGTTAAGTTTGAAACATTCATGAACCAAGCAACAACAAATAATTATAACCAAATAGTAAAGGGAAGGGTAACTACTATATGGTATTCAAGTGACATGAACTAATATCCAACCGTATAGATAACAAGGCTTCAGTACAAACTTTATACACCATAAGAACCCTGTAAGTTGTTCGAGGCACTATAGGAACAAAATGATTTACACCTAAATAAAGTAATTAATTGTGTGGAAACCTGTCGAGAGTCTGGCCGACCTACAAAAGAATGGCTCCATCCTTACAGGGAACTAAAATAAGAATGTCGTATAGTATACTACAAAACAGGGGACTCTTCCACCCCTTAAGAAAAACCACTTAGTTTCTCGGTGACCATTCCCAAGGGAGACATGCCTCCCTGAGATTTCTTAAACGAAAAACGACAAGGAAAGTAAAAAAACATAGTAGTAACTACCCGCGAAGAAAACTATGTGAGTGAAAAGACCCCTAATTATAGGATTCACAGGTGGGCAGGCCGAGCCATTTAGAGAAACTAGAGAGGGGACTAACCATCTTACAACATCCTCCAGGAATGACCCTAGCCCATACAGGAATAATAACCACGACTGCTTAATAAAATATTATTACCACAATACAGAGAGAAATTCGTTCTCACACTAATGAGCCTTCCATAAATTTTCCTTATATCCTTGATATTATAGTAGCATTCAAAGGAAAGACTTACTAGAGGAGGCGGTGACCTGGTCGGCTGCACCAAGTAGTGGCCTCCACTTGGGAAATTCCTTTCCTTCGGAGGAACATCATGCAGAGGTATTTTGAGGGTTTCAAAATGACTAAGGAAACATCTGGAAGCCTAAGAGAATCTCCTTTGATGACTAATTTTATTGTCGAGAGTACAGTAGTGGTTATGGCCATGTGCTAGGGTTGAACTGGTGCGATCTAGTTGGAGGGAAGGACAAGAGTTGTCTTCAAGACACAGACACTAGGAACACATTAATGGTAGATATAGGATTCCTTAATTTTTCTGACAGACAAACCTACCCTCTCACCTCGGTAAATCACAAAAATTAATAAGAATTTACTCTGTGACTTGACTAGTCAGGGTCCGTTTATTTTTCCAAGTTTTCCCATCACTGTTAGCCTCTTGTTCAAATGAAACCCTGTTGATGCATCATGCAGTTGAATATGGTTCAGTTGGATTCTTTACTTTTTAAATTCCCTTACCTAAACCCATTGAAGAACTGAACCATCCCATAGTTTGCTAAGCATATTTTGAAACCCCTAGGTCCAACTAAGAGATATGGACCCTACCTCGTGACTCTATAGAAGACATACAGTTTTAAACCAAAACAACTTACTTCATCGTGTATGCAACATAGAGAATCTTGTGGTAAGGATAGACTAGGAACATGGTTCCCATGTCTAGACTATTTGTTTATGATTATAGACATATGTGAATAGAGTTAAGATTTGTCAAACTTCTAGAGTTGGGAAACCTATCCTCATAATGTTACCCAACCAAGTAAGATGACTGGGGTAGAGTGGAAATCATGTGATAGAAAGAACATGGGTACCTCGCAGAGTTTATGATAGAAATGAAGACCATCCCCTTTAACAGTAATTACATACAAACTTAAGAGGATAATGATACATAATATTTTCTTTTTTTATGGTAGATTAGATAAATTAGAGGTACACTACGTAAGATCTATCCAGGAGGGAGTGGGGATCATTCAAGATCGTTGGATATGAGAAAGGTGCATGAGATTTATGTATCTTGAAGCGTATAGTAGAGTGGACTATCGAAATCCCAAAGTCTTGAAGTGATTAGGGATCATCCATCATCAAGAGGGACAAGTGGTGTGAGATCCACAACTTCGGAAGTTTGTGGACATAGAGGAGGTGAGATCACTGAAGAAAATATTGACCGTTGTTCATCAAGGGCGTATGTGCTAATAGATATGAGGCTCCAGGAAAAATCACTTCAAAAATTTCAGTTGAGAATTGAAACTCCTGAAACCCAAAATCCGAAGTGAATCTAGACCGTCAAATCTAGAGGGATGCGTGGCGATAGATCACGAACTTCAGATAAAATCATTATGGATAATTTGAGAGTTGATATATGCAAAAACTAAATGTGTGAAGGAAATCATAGCCATATAATTTAGGAGGACACACGACATAAATCTATGGATTCTGGGTAAACACCCAAAGTAAATTATATTCGTCTGATTCAGGACGACGTGCGACAAAAATCCATGCACTTCGAGGGAAAGGGAAAGTTCAAAGTTGAATTTTCCAAAGTCCTAAGACTTGAAGCAATCACATCCATTGACCTAAAAGAGACACATGTTAAAATATCATGATCTTCATAAGAAATCATTTCATAAAAGTTGAGAGTTGAGATTTTTGAAGTCCAAAGACCCGAAGCAATCGCAGTCGTCGATCTGCAAGAGACATGCATCAATAGATTGCAAGCTTCGGATAAAAACATTTTGGAAGATATGAGAGTTGCGATTTTTGAAGTCTGAAGTCCCAAAGTGGCTAGGGTCATTGATTTGAGGAGGAAAGGTGTCAACAGATCCTCCATTTTCAGAAGATAGCCACTGCGGAGAAAGCAAGAGTTGAGAGTTGAAACTCCTAAAACTCGAAATGGGAAATCAATCATGACCATTGATTTGAAGGAGACACACGCCAACATAACATGGAGATATAGGAGGGTATGAACCATAAAAAAGGAAGGGAAGAAGATAGATCTGAACCGTTGATCAAGAGGCTCCACCCGAGATCGCGAGATCGAAGGTCACATAGGATTTCAGGGCCAGAAAGTGGTTGAATGTTAGAAATTTGAGAGCAGGCCATAGTCGAAACCACGTTATCGGTAAAGGTTTACGTGGCAGATGGAGGTCAATTGCGGGGACAAAAGCGGTGTGGTCTCAAACCACTTTTGCCAGCTCCACAATCACATGTTTACGTGAGGTCACATGCGGGAGAGGGCTAAGAAGAGAGGAGCTAGCGCCTGAAATTTGAGAGTGAAAAAACGTGAAGGAAGAGGTCATGGGTTCCATAGAACCTACATCAGAGGACTGAAAGGGCCCGTGTTAAATTGTAAATGAGACCACTATGGTTTTAGAGAGTCGTTTCAGCTCGAAATCAAAGATCCTTGACTGAGAGGTCACACAACCCCTTAGGAGAAAAGGGAATTCTGCATCAACTATTATTTAAGGTTTAAATTCATGAAGAATTTTAATTTGTGTTCATGGATGAAAATTTCAGAGAATATATTAATTTAAAAAAAAGGTATTTACTACAACATTTTTCATCAAGCACACATTAATTTAACATAGCATTAACATAGAAATGCATGTGAATCATGAATATTCACTTATATAGTAAACATATTAATATATAACATATTAATGTATATACTCAACATATAATTATAATCATATTTATTTATTAAGGATCACATTAACTCAATATATCTTCTTCAATCGTCTAGAAATGTTGCACGGTGGACATCATGATTTAAAGTAGTTACATAATTTCAATGATTTATAGTCTATGTTATTATAATCAAATTAATATATAGTATAACAATGTATTGTTAGTATTCCATATTAATATTAATTTATATTCTTAGTATATTATTATATATTAAAATGTACTTATAAAATTTATACTTATAAAATGATATATTATTTAAAATAAATATCAAATATATTATTTTAAAAAACAAAATAATTTTTAATTTTAATTATTAATAACACATTTAAATTATTTTAAAAACCATATTGCATCTTTGGGATTAATGAAAAATTTTGTGAAATGATTCTCTTGGATTTGATTTTTATTTAAAATATTTATTTTGATTATTAAGTTAATTATTTTTATACCATATGATGGTATATAGAAAGATTGGGATGGATTGGAATGGGGTCGATAAGTTAGTTTTCATTGAAGAAAATTAGGATTTTGAATTGAATAGTTAAATTTATATTTTTCATTTATGGATTTAAAAAAAAAAATTGAGCATTGATTTTTCAAATTTGATGATTGGGTTTTCCTGTTATTTGTTAAGGGAAGAGGACATCTTCATTCTTTCAATTTAACTCCTAGAAATGTTTCGCTTCACAAAACCGTATGGATATGGATATGTGATGGACTCATGAGGAATCCAAGAGCATTAAGTCGAGACAAGAAACCATGGGCAGTGCCTAATTATTTGTAGAGAGTATGGTAGAATGTTTGATGAGGAATAACCTCACAGTGATGTCAATGGCGATGGTAATTATGATTCCATTGCATTTTCCTTCATTTTGATTATATTAAAATAATTTTGATAAACATTTTCTTTGATTTATTTTATAAAGTGTTCTTTAGAATTATTGTTCTACAACTATGTGTTTGGTTGTTTCGTTTTACATTGGCCATTTTTCTAAAAACGTCTTAGTTGGAAAATAGTTTAGGGAAATAGGAAATTTTCTCCATTCAGGATTTAACAATAAAATCATAAAGCTATTATAAATCATTTAACAATAAAATGATGTTTTTAAGCTAACTAAATCATATTAATATATTATTGGAAAAATCACATTTGTTTTTTTTCTAGCATACCACATGAGAGTATTAATGTTCATCATTTAATGAACTACACTAATCTTATCATTTTAGTAATTTAGATAAAACAGGTACCTTGGTGAAAAATCTTGTTGGAATAGGGATGAAGAGCTTTAAATGACGGAGATCATAAAAAAGTTACTTTTTATTACTCAAAAAATGCTTTAAAGTCAAATAAATAACTATTGGGAGAAAAAGGGGTTAATTAATTACTAAATTGATTTCACTAAAGTTAAATTGAAAATTCACTTAAGTGTAAAAGGGTTAAAAGATCAGAAAAATGGTGAACAAGGAGATATAAGAGGAATGAGGGTGACCTCTCTCATTATGCATTGTTATTTTTCTAAAAAAATGAATTTGAGAGAGCTCTTGTGGGTTTGGTTGTTGGGATGAAAAACCTTAGAGAACAAAAATATTGAGATTGGTGGTGAAACTATCCACCCTAGTTGGTTATTGAGAGAACATCATCCAGATCTTTCATTCAACTTCACTGTGGTTGAGTATTTAATCATTTTGTAGTTGAGATTCCTTTTCTTGAGGACAATTTTAGTCTGAGGAGGTTGAGTTTTATATTTTTGGGTCATACCATCTCATTTGGGCCAAGTTTCTCTTTGTTGGGTCGAGTTAGTGGTTGAAGTATGATTTCTTCAGTTGTTGGTAGAGTTTTGGTTGAGTGGGTTCGAGTTTCCCTTGCTCGTTGTGTTCGTTGCATGCTAGAGAGAGTTTATACTTAGTTGGGGAAAATTTGTAATTGCAAGGGTTGAATTTAAACTTGTTGGGATGATTTATTACTTGCTAGGGGAGTTTTACACTTGTTGGGGGTCGAATTTAGTTGTTGGAGCAGAAAATTGTATTGCTGGGAGAATTTCCTTCAGATTGGGGTGCTTACATTTGAGGGTAGACAATAATACTTTCTTGATGTGCTCCAGGGACCAATACCACTGTTGTTTAGGGGATAACTTTCTTCCATTTGATTATTCTATTGCTGCAATGATTCATGTGTGGGTAGACATCATTTACTAGAGGAAAGGGGATAATTTTTATTATAGTAGAGTCATACTATATTGTGTTTATTATTTGTTGAGTTGATGCACACATTTGGATGGTCAACTACGTACAAGTTCACCTCATAATTTGTAGAGACGACTCACTGAAGTTATATATGAGGTTCCTCATTCATTATGATGCATTTTTTGTCTGTTGTGCAAGAGATTTGATCTGATTTAACAATAATAATGAGGAGTTATGGGTATTTTCCCCTTCTTGTAGTAACATTTTGTTTCCTCATTGATAAACTATTTTTCTTTTTTTGTAAATAAAAAAGTATTTTTTACTCATAAAACAATTGTGATTTAATATATCAAATCAAGTTCTAGGGCCTTCCATATGTTCCTCCAAACTAGTGGAAATGGAAATAGATTGCACCCTCTTGTTCAGGTCGGAAAAAGGGAAAAAGTTGACATATTTTCCACCAAACATTTGGAAACCAGAATAGGTGGCAAAGTAGTATTGATATAGATATGTCTGAACATGAAATAATAAATTTGAATAGAACATGTCCAAAAAATATGGATAGAGCACAAAAAAGGAAAGTTGAACATGAGTAAAAAGAAAACTTGTGTTTTTGCAGAGGGGGTGTAGAGAGACTAAGATACTTAAACATTAAAATAAGTATTAAAACTTGCTATCCTGAGTTTCGTTGTGAGCAGTGAAGACATAAGGTTGCATGCATGTTGGGAAGCATTGTTGACTTGACGTGCATGAGAAAGCATCAAACATGATGTCAAATCTTCTTCTGAGAAGAGTGTTCCTATGGAGTTGATACATCATGTCCCTCCACATATCGAAGATGAGCTCCAGATGTTCTAGCTCCATGAAGCAAAATGAGTGTGAATACTGGGCCATGGCTGAGGTCAGTGGTGGAGGCACAACCGAGTGGTCACCAAAGGAATTTATTATTGGATTATACAAGTTGCCCCCTTCATGGATTTCATTGTAGAAGTTGTAGGGTGACCGGTGTTGGGCCGATCATGGTGTTCCAAAATCATGTAGAGGGATTATGGAAGCACTATAATTGGATCCTCTAGAATTTCCCCCTCTATATAGGCCATGGGAGGGAAATTTGACTACTTAGTCCCTCAAATCAATGAGGCCAAAGAAGCTGGGACAAGATTGCGGAGGTGTCTCTACCTGGATGCATAGAAATACCAAGAAGGACCCCTCTTGGGATTTCCATGCTCTCGGGGCATGGAAAATGAGGAAAACCAGACAAAAATTAGCAGAAGAGCATGCAGAGTTGGAAGAATGAATGGAATGAAGCATAAATGCGAAAATTGAGTCGGGTGAAACGAGACATAACAAGCCTAGATGAAATGGAGGAGAGCCAAGGGTGATGAGGTGACCTTCCACACGCCTCCCATCATCCCTCCACCATGGTGCACTGAGAGCTTGATTAAACCTATATGAGGGAACTGACCAACCTACCCAGGAGTGCGATAAATTCTGTCCTCCATTCAAGAATTGAAGGTGAGGGTGGTAGTAGGCATCATAAATAGCTTCAGTTGCATGTTAGTTGCATGGCACCACATCCTAGGAGGGGAAATCGCTTCAATATATTTCCATACATTGGCTCAAAAATAAGTGGGCTGGGGAGATTTGAGCATCCAATTCAATAACCTCCTCCTTTGAGGCTAATCCCTCATTAGCTAGGTGATCTTCTATCTTGTTTGCTTCTCTTTTCACATGTGAGGGGATTAAATTGAGGTTGGGTTGAAGGAGGGATCTGATGTCCTCCATCAGTCCTAGAAGTCTCCATATTGGGAAAATTTTTGAGGGGTGAGAGCCATGCATGATTTTTGAGATAATTTGGATTATCACCTGGGATTCTGCTTCCACTATGCATTGATGGATATTTTGATTAATTTATACTTTGATTCCCTTAATGTGACTCCATAGTTATCTTAAATTATCCATGTTGAGCACCAAGTAACCTACTGTGATGTGTAGAATTCTCCCTGGACTACCTCTGAGAACTTCCCCAAAGCCAACTCATCCAGGATTTCCCTTCGATAAGCCATCAAAATTTAATTTGAGAAATCCTTGAGGGGGTGGGGACCAAGAGAGAGGTATGCAAGAGAGGTTGGTTGAACGAGGGGGGGTCTGGTGCAGGTGGCCAGTGAGTTTTAGTTTCCAATCTAAGAATATGATACTTTCTGAACGATTTCATTGCATATCATCCTGTGTCGAGGGATCAACTCTGATTTTTTCCTAAATAAGGGTGAGGATATTTTATTTGCATACTTCTGGGATCAACTCTGATTTTTTGCATATTTTATTTCTCTCTTTGAATATTTTCTAGGCTACGAACCATTGTAATAATTTCCATATGTGATCTAAGATTGAGTTTTGATAGGAAATGGAGTCCCATTTTTCAATAGTGCATACAATACCTTCTCTATTTCTGTTGGAGCGACACATTATTTGCACTTCCATGTCCTAGATTACGTCACTTTGAGAGCATTGATTTAATATTTTCTCCATTGTTTCCTCATGTTGCTGGCAGAAGAGGCATATCAAAGGTCCCATAAATCCTTTATTATGAAGGTTATTCCAAGTGTGTATGTTATTCTCGACAATTAGCCTAAGAAAAATGGAGACTTTCAGCCAAAATTTGGGTTTCCAAATTTTACCGTAGATGTACCCTTTTGGTTGTATGTGGTAATTTTCATGAAGATTGTAGGATTGTTTTACTAAGAAGTTTCCTATTGGTGAGTGTCCCCAACTGAGGATGTTTGCTTCTTCACTGATGTTGATCTTTCATTGTAAGGTCAAATTCTTACAAAGGTTGTGTATTGCTATCTTCCGATATGTTTACTTCATGGGGTTGAGTCTTCCATATGCACCACAAGTGCTGTGGAAAATTTGCCACAGGTGTTGCGAAAAACTTTCCTTCCAAAGATACTTTACACGTAGTTTATCCATGAATTTAATTTGTTTATGAAGGGAGATTAACTCTTCCATTGAGTGAAATGGTGGAAATCGCTTCCAGGAGTCCTTATAGAATATGGACCTCTCTCCATTTCATATTTCCCAAAAAGCATGTTTGTGTATGAGAGGGTGATTACACCAAGATACATTCCATATATTGGATCCTTCAATCAGATCATTTAGTCTAATAAAGAGGTCCTCGATAGTGGTAGGTTCATATTTGAGCTACCAAAGTTTATCCCATAAATACTTAGGGTGTTTGAGCTAGCGCCACCAACGTTTCTCCCCCATTATGCAATTTAGATTTCCGAGATCCCTAAGATCGAGTCTACCTATTGATTTAGGCTTTCATATTTTATCCAAGACTACTAGAACCCACTTCTTGTCAAGATGGTGTCCATGCCAGAGAAAAAGTCATTGTAGATTTCTTATGGATTTTATAACTAACGATGGAGATTCCAAGGCTACGAATAGGTATGTATGTAGTGCTTGAAGCATAGATTTTAGTCAAACTAGTCGAGATTCTAGGTTGAGAGAGGGAAAGGTCCAACTATTTAGAATATTAGATATGGATAACATGAAGCTATCCCAAGAGATTTTACGAGCGGATGCCTCCATAAGGGGGATACCGAGATAGTTGGACGAAAGGGAGATCATTGGGATCCTAGAAAGTCTGGAGATGTGGGTTTGGATCACCATCAGGATATTTAAAAATAAAATATGTGACTTGTCTATGTTTAGGGAGGTTCCTGAAGCTTCTGCAAACTCTATGAGAATGGTCTTTAGCTTGTTATCCTCCTGGGAGGTTGGAGTATTGATCAATAAGGTACCATCCACAAATTGACTTTGAGAGGCTACCAACTAGAGATTCTGAAGAGGTATCCCTTTGAAGGAACCATCGTTGATTGAGGAATTGATGTAATGACTAATGCCTTCAACCATTATGAAAAAAAGGAAAAGGGAAAGGGGTTCCCCCTAGCATATGCCTTTAGTGGGGGCGAAGGGATGGGAGGGAACTCCATTAACTAGAATGGAGAAGAAGTCTTAGGAAGTAAGATGCATGATCCATGCTATCCATGTTTTATCAAAGACAAAGGCCTTAAGGAGGGAGTGCATATATTTCCAACTTATTCTGTGAAAATATTTTGAGAGATCAAGTTTGATGAGCATACATGAGGTACAAGTTGACCTGAGTGAGTGTATTACCTCATGTGAAAGGATGAAAATATCCATAATTTAGTGTCCCTCGACGTAGCTGAATTTTATTTGGAGATGATTAAGGGAAGGACATGTTTGAGTCGAGTAAATCTATTACCTTCGTGTTGATTTTGTAGATTACATTGTAGAGGGAGATGGTTTGAAACTTCTTTGGATGGGTTACCCTTTCTTCCTTTAGGATTAATGTGAGGAAAGTGGCATTGAAGGATGAGAGGATTTGTCCATATGTTTTGGATTCCTCTACCACTCGCCAAACTTATTCCATGATTATCAACCAACAATAGTGAAAAAATTATGTTGTAAACCCATCCGGCCCCAGGGCTTTTCCTAGTGGCATCTCTTTAACTACCTGATCAACTTCCTCTTGTGTCATTGACCTAATCAGTGTTTCATTATGTTCCTTTGTGATAATGGAGTGGATGTATAGGGTTATCCTTCTTATGGATGACATTCTATCCCTTAGGGGTTTTGATAAGAGGTCTTTGTAGTAGCTAACGAGTTCATATTATATGCTTGCATTTTCCAGAATGGGGTTACCCTGGGTGTCTTCTAGCTGGATAATTATATAGATATATCACCTATGCACCATGGAGTAGTGGAATAACTTGGTGTTCCTTTATCCCTCCTTCGACCATTGTACCCTGTACTTTTATCTTCAAAGTATCTTCTCTTATTTCTGACACTCTTCTAGCTCTGCATGTAGCTTTTCTTCCTCCCTTGCAGAGTCTATCATCTGTCCCTATGAAATAAATTATTATTTCAGGGCCTCTAGGCATTGCTTGATCTCATATTTTTTATGAAAGATATTACCAACCACTTTTTTTTTCTAGTCCTTTAGATTCCTTTTGAAGTTCTTTATCCTTTGCTGAAACCTGTAAATTCTTGTTCCATGGTCTCTCTCTTCCTTCCTCTACAAGTTTGTGGAAAGTTTTCAAAAATCTAGGTGGGTGAGACAAATTTTTTTGAATTGGAAGGGTTTAATCTTGGGTGTTGCTACTATGTCTAACCAAAGAGAGAATCACTAATGATCTGAACCTTCCTTTGGGAGAATGCTGGATTCCAACATGAGATCATCCAACATTATTGATTCAGAGATGAGGAAGATATGTAATCTGATTGCAACATGTTGGGGTCCATATCTCCTGTTGGACGAAGTGAAAATTCCATTTATGTTTTCTATGTCTATAAGTTTTAGCTGGGGTATTAGTGATATGAAATTACCATTGTCCTAATCTAATTGTTTTGTTACTCCAATATTCTCCTCCAACATAAGAATGATGTTGAAGTTTCCCCCTACTATCTTTCTCATATATATCAACAATGAAATTACTGTGGATATCTTGTGTAGGAAAAGATCTTTGTCCTAGGCACTTTGTAGTCGATAGGAATTTTTAATCATTTCATATCTGTTAGCTCCTAAGGCCCTGAAGTGGACTGTGAGTGTGCCAACCATGGGAAAAGGTTGAACTATTATGACTGTGGTAGGGTTCCATCGAATGGATAGGCCCCTTGATGCACCATTTGAGTCTGTGTGAATGGAGTTACAATTCCTACAACAGGGTTGGAAGATATCCTCAGTTGCCTCCCAGGCACATTTAGTTTTCTGTAGAAGGAGAATGTATAGATTCTTTGCACATATATTGTCTCGAAGGGTCCTTTGTTCGGACCTTCCTTTAATCCATGTGATGTTCCAGGTGATGATCTTCATAATGATGAGTTGTGTGGTGGGGAGAGGTACCCTTCCGTAAGATGGTGGATCTGTCAAGAGTTAAGAATACATTTTCCTACCTCTTTGATGCATTGGTGTGCTCATTTGTGGCCTCATAATTTTCTTTCACAAGGAGTGTGCTTAGGCTGAAGTGTTGGATGTGGGGATATTCATAGTCATGAAGTGGACCTTTCCATGGAATCAATGAATAATTTGTGCCCTTTCTTGAGTTGTTCTATTAGGATGTTTTGTATCTCAATTTTATTGAAGGCGTCCCCCATTTTATCCAAGTCAATTTACGCTAGATCTTGATCATCGAAATGCATGAGGGTGTCCCCATTGTCCTCTAGTTTATTCTCATTATGTTTAACAATGGTATCTGATTCTTGGTTCTATCTTTTTGTTGATTAAAGTTGTAGCTTGGCCTTTCATTTATTCTTTTCCTCATTGTCTTTCTTATGCGTATTTTCTACCTCCTCTTATGCTAGGAGATGATTTAGGATATCAAAAGAATTGTTGATAGGGATATTTTGGTTTCTTTCTTGATTGTGCTTCTTGGGTAGTTGTTTTTTCCTTCCTGTGATTGTTGCGTAGCCATCCTTCTTATTTTCATCCCCTTCTTTTGAATTTTGAGCATTTAAAGGACAATTACAGAAGAGGTGACCATGCTCATGACATTTCCTACAAAAAAAAGGGGATGTGCTCATAATCAATGGTTTGGTTCCAGTCCTCTTCTTGGTATTCTATAGTTACTGATCCTAGTAAGGCATTCAAGATATCCATGTACATACATATGAGAGAATAGGAGGTGTATTTCCTTTTTTTTGTCACCTATGAGGATTTTACATACCTTCCCACTATGTTCCCTATTCCCATGATATTTTCCTCAAACCATAATTCCTAGGGAAGGGAATAAATTCTGATCTAGACTGGTGCCATGGTGAAATCCTCTTTCTCTAGGCTAAAGCGATCTGTCCGAAATATAAGGAAGAGCCATGCAAAGTTGTATAAATATGGTTGATTATCAAAGATCTGGCCCTTATCCTCCAGGCTGTAGAGGATGAAAGTGAAGAACCCATTGGAGCTGAGTTGAAAATCATAGTGCCCATTTGGGTTCAACAAAATTTTGATCCATCGCATGAGGTCCCTTTCTTATGGCCAGAGACCATGAAGTTTTCTTATTAGGGCATGATCTTTCATGAACTATATGTGTTCCTTAAACCTAGTCGAGTTGATAATGAACCTGCGAGGTTGATTCGATTGGCAAATTAATTTTCCTTCTTTTTATCCCCAAGACACCTTTAGATGAGATGTACTCATTTCTACCTTCATACATTTGTTGAAACCATGTTCTTTCGTGAGGAATTGTTCTTGTAGATGGGGTGGCGGCTCAAAAGTTAGTCACTTGGATCTTATTCATTCCCTGTCATTCTCTATTGCATTTTTGTATGAGTGGGGTTTAAGCCCTCTATATCTATTGCCAAAGATCATAATCTTTGACCAGGTGTTATTTTGCAGGTCATGCTTCGGCGGATCCATCTGCAGGAGATGGGATTAGTTGAATGCAGAGTGGAAGCTAGTTTTTTCTTCCTCGAATCATAAATTCAAATTTATCATGCATTGATCACCTATTATACTGTCGTTATAATTTGTATATGTTTTGTATATTTTTCTTGGCATAAAACCCATATTTTTCCACTGAAAAAGTATTGGAGACTTAAAGAAAAAACCACACCATTATAATAACAAGAATAAAAGTTTAACATTAGGTTGGAGCATGATAACAAAGTATTTGAAAAAAATAAACACTCATAAATACACATATATTCCTACGACAGTGAAGTGGGAGTTTGTCATCAAGTTTTTTGATGAAATGTGTATGTAGGTAAATTAAGAAAAAGGAAAAATACATTAGTAGGGATATTATAGTGGTATTAGAGCTTGTGATCCTCCCAACTTGTGAGGGTATATAAGGATGGCTATGGAAAGCCATCAAAAAAATGCATGGAACAATGGAGCTAGTGGTTAAAACGAGCAGTGAATAAGAGAGAAAGAGAAACCTGAGGATTTTACAAAATTTTTAAGAGAATATATGATGCTTAGTGAGGAATTTCACACATCCATGTCATTCAATGATTTTTGTTAGAAAAACAGGACCGTGGAGCAATAAAATAAAACAAATGCGGAAACAAAACACAAAATATACACAATACAATAGAGACACAGATTTACGTGGTTCACCTAGTGTGTGCTATGTCCACCAGAGAAATTGCCAGGTCCTTCCTTTATTATTATCCAGCATATGAAGGGATACAACCTACAACAAACCCATTGTAACTTCCTCTTCTTTCTCTCACAGTCTCTTATCTCAGAATACAATATTCACCATACACCATAGATGAAATACATTTCCCTCATAAAAGAGGGTTTCCTTCTATGGAAAAAAACCCTAACATAATGTCTACCATTATATCTGCGACCTTATAATGAACAGTCTAGATTTACAATGAAATTACAATATACATTTACAAGGCAATTTTTCCTTCAGGGGATTCACCCCTAAACCCCCATTGAGGGATGTTTCCCCTAAACCCTTGATGGAGGCCTGCTTGCCCCCAGACCCCTCAATCGGGGGGATAGCCCCCCGAGACCTCGTAGAGGGGGTACCCCCGCTCTGCACTTTCCCGCGTAGAAGAGTGTACATACTTCTAGGGTGTAAATACTTCATGGGTTATAAAAATGATTGAAAGCAAGGACCTCTAAATCAGGAAGATAAGCAGGATCCACAACCAACAATATCCCACTTAGAGACTGATCTCAACAACTCCATCACTGTTGTATATGCTAGACTATGAACCTTCTTGGACCTGGAAAATTTCTCATCTTCATCTTCATTCTTGAAGACCAACTGAAACTGAGAAGGAACTCAGTTTCTCTCTAGTTATTCCCTTTGTTAACATGTCTGCAGGATTCTAGCTAGTGTGTATCTTTTCCAACTTCAAATGTCCATCTTCCAAGGCAGATTGTATGAAGTGGTACGTCAACTATATATTCTTAGTCTTTGAATGGAAGGATGAGTTTTTTGAAAGGTGAATGGCACTCTTACTGTTAAAGTACAACCTGTTGTTCTCCTACTTCTTTCCCAATTCCTCCATAAACCTCTGTAACCAAATCATCTCTTTACTAGCCTCTATAGCAGAAACATACTCTACCTCTATTGTTGAAATCACAACAACCTTTTGCAGTTTCAAAATCCAACTTACTGATGTTCCAAAATATAGTAAAAACATACCCTGTGGTGCCCCTCCTACTGTCTTTATCACTTGCCATATCTGAGTCAACATATCCCTGTAGAAAAGTGTCTGAACCTCCAAAACATAATGCATGAGTAGTAGTACCTCTCAAATACCTAAGAATCCACTTTATTGCCTCCCAATGTTCTTTACCTAGATTGTTCATATACTTGATCACAACTCCCACTACATGTGCAATATCTGGTCTTGTGCAAACCATTGCATACATCAAGCTACCAACTATTGATGAATAAGGGACCCTGAACATGTATTCTATCTCCTCCTATGTCTTGGGACACATTTCCTTAGTTAATTTGAAATGTCTGGCCAAAGGTCTACTAACTGGTTTTTCATTCTGCATTCTAAACCTCTCCAACACCTTCTCTATGTACTCACCCTGAGACAATGTCAATTTGCGATTTTTTCTATCTCTTGTTATTCTCATGCCAAGGATTTTCTTTACAACACCCAAATCATTCAATGCAAATGAATTGGATAATTTCTTCTTGAGCAAATTTATATCCTGAATATTAGACCCTGCAACAAGCATGTCATCTACATACAATATCAAGATAGTAAAGCTTCCATTTCCTAGTTTTTTAAAATAAACACAGTGATCAGAATGACATCTACTATAACCATGTTCTATCATAAACCTGTCAAACTTCAAATACCACTTCCTTGGAGCTTTCTTTAGGCCATACAAGTTCTTCTTCAAATTTTATACCAAATTCTCCTTCCCTTTGACCTCATACCCCTGTGGCTGCTGCATA
>CBVK0100043510.1:0-16217 GCA_900067695.1 Picea abies | reverse complement strand
TTGACCTCATACCCCTGTGGCTGCTGCATATAAATCTCTTCCTCCAAATCTCCATGGAGAAAAGTTGTTTTTACATCTAATTGTTCAATATGAAAATCTTATACTGCCAAAAGACTTAAAATATTCCTAATTGAAGTCATTTTAACAATAGGAGAAAATATTTCATCAAAATCTGTACCTTTCTTTTGTGCAAACCCCTTTACAACAAGTCTAGCCTTGTATCGCTTTTATCCTCCATCTTCTTCCTTCAACTTGTAAACCCATTTATTCTGAATTGCTCTTTTTCCCTTAGGCAATTGAACCAAGTCCCAAGTCTGGTTATTTACCAAGGAATCCATTTCCTCTTTCATTCCTTTCTCCCACTTCTTTTTGGTGTCTACCTGCATTGCCTCTTCATAACATTCTGCTTCACTAGAATCAGTCAACAATAAATAATACAATGAAGGAGAGGATCATTCAGGGGGTATACTTAACCTGATAGATCTTCTAACAACACTTGCGAGTGTTTGAGGTACCTGTTGCTCCTGTTGTTGTACATTTTGAGTTTTTGGTTCCTTTGGAATTTCTTTTTCAGTGATCTCATCAAGCACTGTGTATTCTTGTTTTTCCTTTTCTTGTTTCTTTCCCTACAACTAATATTTGTACATGACCTTCTCATTGAACACGGCATCTCTACTCCTAATGATTTTGTTATTTTCATAATCCCATAAGTGATAACCAAAATCATTAACACCATATCCAATAAAGGTACACTTCTTGGATTTTGCTTCAAGCTTTGTTCTATTTTCTTTATCAATATGGACAAATACTTCACAACGAAAATTTTTCAAAAAATAATAGTTTACCTTTTTTCTTGTCCATTCCTCCTCTGGAATTCTACCATTGAAAGAGATTGAAGGTCCTCTGTTTATTAAGTAAACAATAGTATCTATATCATATACCCCAAACTGTAAGAGCAAACTGACATGCAATCTCATACTCCTTGCACGCTCCATGATTGTCCTGTTCATCATTTCTAACACACCATTTTCTTGTGGTGTTTTTGGAACTATATTCTCTCTATGAATCATATGGTATGAACAATAATCATCAAACTCCTTGCTACAATATTCACCTTCATTATCTGATCTAAGACATTTCAACTTTTTTCCTGTCTCATTCTCAACCAATGCTTTCCATTTCTTAAAAGTATAAAAAACATCAGATTTTTGTCGAATGCAATAAACACAAGTTTTTCTAGTTGCATCATCAATAAAAGTAACATAATAATTAGAGCCACCAAGAGATGATACCTGATTTGGTCCCCATACATCTATATGCACAAGCTCTAACCTTTCATTCTTCTTTTCTTTTCCAACTTTGAGAAATCTGACTTTCTTTTGTTTTCCATAAACACAATGCTCACAGAAGTCCAAATCAATTTGTTTAAGATATGTTATTTTGTGAACTATCTGCATAACCTTCTCACTCATGTGTCCAAGCCTATGATGTCATAGTGCTATAGCCACTCCTGTAGAAGCTAAAGAGATAAAAGAGTTAGTATTACCAGTACATAAATACAATGTACCTACCTTCTCTCCTTTCGCTATCACCAATGATCCTTTGATGACCTTCCACATCTTATCTATAAATATGGATATCCAACATTCACTTTCCAACTGCCCTATTGAAATTATATTTTTCCTTAAATCTAGATCATGTCTTACCTCTTTCAAGAACCATTGGTTTCCATTTCATTGTTTTATTTTTACCTTTCTCATTCCAACAATTTTGCATGGTGCATCATCACCCAAATGAACCTGTCCAAAATCACCTTGAACATAATCTAGAAAATGTTTGCTATGGGGTGTGGCATGAAATGAATCTCTTGAATCTACTACCCAAGACTCAAAAATATTATCTATAGAAATAATCAAATCATCTTGTAACACATGACCTATTACATTTGCTTCCTTATTTCTCTTCTATTGTCCATCTCTTTGTTTCTTTGAAGCTCTACAATATTTCTTTAGATGTCCTTTCTTCCCACAATTACAACACTCTATCTTTCCAAGTCTGGATTTGGATCTTCCCTTCCTAGAATTCCCGCGGTTACCTGAGCCCTTTCCTCTATTCTTTTGTCTTCCCTTGTTCTCCATGTTCAATGCATTACCTGATGTCTCACATGTTCTTTTCCATTGCATTTCCTCACTAAGGATAACACCAACAACATCATCAAATTTTAAAGTATTTAAACCAGAGACAGTGTTACTTACAGCCCTGACCAAGCTGTTCTAGCTTTTTGGCAATGAGCACAAGATTAGAAGAGCCCTGACCTCATCATAAAAGTCCACTTTTACAGAACTTGGTTGATTAGTAACCGTATTAAATTCATTTAAATGATTTGAAACAGACCCACCTTCTGACATCTTCATATTAAATAATCTCTTCATTAGAAAAAACTTATTGGACGCTGAGGGTTTTTTATACAATTTGGCCAATGTATCCATAAAACCCTTCGTTTTCTTTTATTTGGAAATATTGAAATCCACTGATGCTGTCAGGCTTAGTCATATCGTTCCTAGAGCCTTTCTGTCAAGAATCTTCCATTCTTTGTCCTTCATGGATGTCATCTTATTTTCTATTATGCCCAATGGTAGGAATAGATCCTTCTAATATAAATAATCTTCCATCCGTATCTTCCATAACTCGTAGTTTTGGCCATTAAATTTCTTGACCTTAAACTTTCCATCTTCTGACATTGCTCCCACTCGAACTAGGGACCCTCTTTTCCTGCGAGTTACCTCTTGTTCAGATACCAGTTGTTAGAAAAACAGGACAGTGGAGCAATCAAATAAAACAAATGTAGAAAAAAAACACAAAAGATACACAATACAATAGAGACACAGATTTGTGTGGTTCACCCAGTGTGGGCTACGTCCACCAGAGAAATTGCCAGGTCCTTCCTTTATTATTATCCATGATATTAAGGGATACAACCTACAGTAAACCCGATGTAACTTCCTCTTCTTTCTCTCAAAGTCTTCTATCTCAGAATACAATATTCACCATACACCATAGTCGCAATACATTTCCTTCATAAAAGAGGGTTGCCTTCTATGGAAAAAAACCCTAACATAATCTCTATCGTTAGATCTGCAACCTTATAATAAATGGTCCAGATTTAAAATAAAATTACAATATACATTTACAAGGAAATTTTTCCTTCACGGGCTCGCTTTCCCTCAAAACCCCCAGCCAGGGGGATAGCCCCCCAAGATCCCACAGAGGGGGTACCCCCCCTCTTCACTCCCCCACGTGGAAGAGTGTACATACTTCTTGGGTGTAAATACTTCATGGGGTATAAAAATGGTTGAAAGCAAGGACCTCTGAATCAGGAAGATAATCAGGATCCACAACCAACATTTTTTTCACCATCAAACATCCTGAGTGGTCTGAACCCCAAGTATTAGTGGACAAGAAGGTCAAGTTGCCAAGGAAAAAGGTAATAGTTTCTGAAGATTTTGATACTTCCAAAATGAGGTAAATGTTGGCTCTTCATATGTTTATTCTCCTACAAATGAGAACATAGAAGCTTAGGAGGCCTTAGAACGTGAGAACACAGAGGTTATTTTGGAAGAGAAGAAAGAGGATATCACTGATAGAGTTTTATTCCAGTAGAGTGACAATGTGTTTTGGGATGAGGAGCCAATTTATGGTGGTACAGTTTGGGATGAAGAAGAAGAAATTAATGGAACTGTGATTTGGGATTAAGAAGAAGGAAATTTTTTTGATGGTATGGGGGAAACAAGTCGCTTTTATGTTAACTTAGAAGGCATATTTGAGAGGTCTTGTGGAGAGAAGAGTTTCCTTGATGAAGCATTGGTTGATCATGATGCTATCCCACCTTTTGGAGATTGCATGGTGTCATCTAGTGATCCAATTACTTTTTATGATGGAAGTTTTTATACCATGGAAAAAAATAATAAAATAAATGGT
This sequence comes from Picea abies, assembly GCA_900067695.1. NCBI lineage: Eukaryota > Viridiplantae > Streptophyta > Pinopsida > Pinales > Pinaceae > Picea > Picea abies. The sequence continues at coordinate 12,239 of CBVK0100043510.1, read as the reverse complement.
GGGACAACCCATGGCACCCTATTGAATATGAAAAGAATCCTTTAACAACATAGGACTTGAAGGATCAATTATTGTTCATAGAAGAGAAAATTGTACAAGTGTTGAGAAGGGTTAATGGTGCTCATAAGTTCATTGAAGGTATTATGTGGAAAACCAAGATGGAGGAAAGACAAAAAGAAGTTGCAAGTGGAGTCACTAGTGTTCAATTGAACATAATCAAAGAAGCACTAGAGGAGATGACAAAAAATTACTTGCAGTTGTTCATTGATAGGGACCTTTCTTTAAAGTTTGTTGAAGACAAGGAAATGAAGGTTGAAGAGATTTGTTACCAGTTGAGTTTGGCACCTTGCTCATCACTTACAACAAAGAATCCTAAATAATTGGAAGCCATGAAACATGAGGGTATGAGTGGACCCCATGATTTGAGCAAGGATCCCCTTGTGAGTATCCCTCATGAGGAGAATTCATAATTGCAAGTTATTGAGGAGAGGTATGACACAAAGGTTTTTGACTATGCTCATGTTTTTCATTGTAGGAATCATGAGCCATTTATTTGGGAGAGGCCACTAAAGGCTCAAGGATTAGCTATGGAGGAGATAAATAAGGACATTCCTTATGGACCTTCCTAGAAGTAACTATAGGTATCCATGGATTGGGTGGATAGCTATATGATAGACATGAGAATGATCTAGGATACAAGTTCAAGTGACACCAGTAGAGTGATGGATACATTACCACATGCAGGATACAAGACAATACATGATGATCCGGTGATAGGAAATAGTATGCAAGGGTATTCATTGGCACACAGTACTGTACAATAATGTTTTGGGGTGTTACATTTAGAGAGACCTCCTGACAGAGCCCTCAAGAATACCATTGAGTTGAGGTTACCCAAAATCATTGAGTGGATGGGTGAGCCTTAGGGAGAAGAACATCCCTCAATTATCGATTTTTATGTGGAATATCATCAGATGAGGGCCCCAGAGAAAGATACTCAGAAGTCTTATTTCATACTTCATTATATTTCTTGGTCATGCCCTTGGGTTTGACCAATGCACTAGTCACTTTCTAGTATTGCACATAGTGGCATAGACACTTTTTTTTTTCTTCGATGCCCTCATGCTATACAATGGGACAAAGATGATCACTGGAGACAATTGAATGATAGAAGAGGAATTTTGGTCATGATATAGGTATTTCATTTGGAACATGTGATCAGTGCATAGAGTGCATAGGAGGAGATCAAGACTATGTTGGATTGATTCAAACAGTTTTTAGAAGGCATTGGGAGTGGTAGAATTACAGTTTTGTGGTGGGATCCTAGAATTCATTGGAGTGATAGACTGCCTCAGATGATGAGGATGATCGATAGGTTCTTGTAAGTGATTATTCTATGTCACTGTGGGGATGTTGTGAGAGAACTTGTTCAGATTTTTTCTATATGGTGAGGTATATTTTCCTTCATAATACTCAGGATTCAGTTTGTTCATGGGTTGGTGGACTTTGAATTCAGTGAGATACTTTGGAAAGACATGATCGACAATAGTGAGTTCATTCCTTTCAAGGATTTCAGCTTGGGGGTCCAAGATAAGAGAGCACAACCTGAGCATCGTGGTCATATGGTTATCATTATAGGGGTGAACCATCGACATGATGGTTCCTATTAAAAATTATGTTAGGATCCTGAGACTGGATTGTTTGACAACACAACAGGTGTTACAAATGATATGGTGAGTTTTATCTTTTTGAATTTTACTATTGGGATTCTTAGGATTGGTTTCTTGAAGGAGTGGGCTTCTAAGGAGTTGATTGAGTTTGTGCAGCTTATGATTTCCTATCTTATGATAGGCATTCAAGTGGATTCTTGTGTTATCACCTTGCAAATCAATTCCATGAATAGAGGGTGCTTCATATCATATAGGTAATTTTGGGGCCCTAATGAATTTGCCACTTATAGGAAGGTCCGACAAAACGTCACATGCAGGGAATTTGAAAACGACGTGTTGGGAGATTTTTCCGGACAATGTCTAGATGATTATAGTAGACTAGGGGTTATTGAGTATTAGATATTTCCTCTTTCACACTTGGATATTAAGTTTCAATGATTCCCTATTAGTTTGTGACCACATATACTTCTCCTAAATGTCTAATTTTAGAGTTGGTTTATGTGAATTCACTGAGATACATTTGCATGATATGATCCTCAATAATGGAGAAAATTATTTGAGGCATTATAGATTGGGGTTGTAGGAGTGGAGGATGAAATCTAGGAAGAAGGGTCAGATATTTATGACTGGAGTGGCACAACATCAACCAGATGGGTCCTTTCAAGTGAAAGCATGGAACCCTAGTATTTTATGGGTTGACAATTTGGCACTTCGTATAGATGGGAGAGCTATTTGTTACCTTCAGGAGCCTATTCATATGGATTAGTGGATTGCTTTCCTAGGTAGGATATTATGTGAAGGGTGGACTAAGTATTCACATTATATGTTTTCTCTATGGATCAGTGGTATTCAGGGGGCCTCTTGTACAATATTGTGAGTGATAGGTGCTCCACATCCTTCAGATTGGTTTGGGATCCATGGACCATTCTTAGTTTCATTTCGGTTCATCTTGTTGATCATAGGGTGGTGATGGCATTGCTTGAGGACAAACAATGTTTGGGAAGGGAGGACTATAATGTCCCCATTTTTTATTCCCTTACTCTATAGTTTTAGATGACCTTATGGGCTTATGTCAACCTCACCATAGGGTTAATTTGAGGTTAACACTGATTTTTGGAAGTTTGGAGGATTCATATTATTCTTCCAAGCATATTCTCATCATCTTTCATCATCATGATCACTCATGTGCAGTTATTTTTTATTCCAAAGAATTTCAACTTTTCTAGTAAATTTGAGAGTATTAATGAGAACTATTTAATGAATTGCACAAAGGTTATCATTTTAGTAATTTAACTAAGAGGGGTAACTTGGTGTAAACTCTCATTAGAACCGGGATGAAAAGCTGTAAATTGTGGAGATGAAAAAAAATGACTTTTAATATCAAAAAAAATATTTAAAGTTAATAAATCACTTTTAGGAGAAAAGTGGGTTAATTAATTAATAAAGTGATTTTATTAAAGATAAATTAATAATTCATTTAAGTGTAAAAATTTGAAAACGAAAATATAAGAGGAATGAGGGCACCCTATCTCATTATGTATTGTTATTTTTCTAAAACAATGAATCTGAGAGAGTTTTTGTGGATTTGGCTTTTAGGACGAAAAACACTGGAGAAGAAGAATATTGAATTTGGTTGTGAAATTGTCCACCCTTGTTTATTGTTGAGGGAATATTATCCAAATATTTTATTGTGCTTCAATTTGGATGAGTATTTCATCATTTTGTAGCCTAGTTTCGTTTTGTTAAGGACAATTTTAGTTTCAAAAGGTCAAGTTTCTTATTACCGGGTCATACGTTCTCATTTGGGTTGAGTTTTTCTTCGTTGGGTTGTGTTAGTGGTTGAAGGGAGACTTCTTCAGTGGATAGTTTCATTTTTGGTTGAGTGGGGCCAAGTTTCCCTTGTTGGTTGTGCTTTTTTCATGCTACAATGAGCTTCTCCTTATCCCGACCGATTTTATACTTGCAACGGTCAAATTTATACTTGTTGGGCTGATTTATTACTTGCTAGGGTGATTTTACACTTGTTGGGGGTGGACTTCAGTTGGGGAAAATATTTGTATTGTTGGGAGAATTTCCTTGAGATGACGGAACTTACATTTGAGGGCAGACAATAATACTTATTTGGTGTGTGCCAGGGACCAAGATCAATTTTGTTTGGGGGAGAAATTGTTGCCATAGTCAATTTTGTTATTACTGCAATGATTCTTGTGTGCGTAGACTTAATTTACTAGAGGAAAGGGGTTGATTTCTATTTCAGTACAGTCATACTACCTTGTGGGTATTATTTGTTGAGTAGCGTCACATATTTGGATGGTCAACTACACACGTTCACCTCAGAATTTGTAGAGACAACTCACATAAATAATTTATATATCAGGTTCCTCATTCATTGTGTTGTATGGTTTGTTTATTGTGCAATAGTTATGATTTGATTTAATAATTATGCAGGTAAGTTTTGGGTATTTTCCCATTTCCGTAGTAACGATTTGTTTCCTCATTGATCATTTATTATACAACTGGTATAATTTGTATATGTTTTATATATTTTTCTTTGCATTAAACCCATATTTTTCGATTCGAAAAGTATAGAAGATATAACCAGCAAACACACCATTCTAACAGAAACAATAAGAGCTTAACAATGGGTTGGAGCATGCTAACAAAGTGTTTGAAGTAATTCAACACTCAGAAATACACATATATTTCAACAACAATGATGTGGGGATTTGTCATCAAGGTGTTTGACGAAACGTCTACACTACTAAACTAAGAGAAACCTGGGGATATTACACGACACCTTAGGAGTTTCTTCATTGGGGTCGTTGAAGATGAAGCCCGCCGTCCTTGTTGCCAGAACGAAGACTATTTTGTCCAATGCCTTCATTTATGTAATTGGATGTATTGGAGCTGCATGGATAAATCATTGAATGATGCTTGTTTATCTATCATTTTTTTTTGCCAATAATGCCTCCATATGCCAATATAAATCAATCGTTATATATTAATTTGTCTCCCTTGACTAGAAAGACCAGGTGCCTGGGATCCAAGCAACAATTTCTGCGTCTACTTCACTATCTAGGGTCATATACCTTTCTTCACGGACATTTTCTTCCATATTTTCCAAAGCATCTCTAGTTTTAGGAGGGGTATGAACAGTGAAAGTCTTAGTTGCCATGACTGCTTCATGTTGAGCTCATGGGAGTGTAAGGATTAGAATCGGTCACCTACCTATACCTTCGGTTATTCCTCTTTTCATTTCTTTTCACCAGGCATCAATGTCACTGATCTGCAATTCAACCTGCAAACTAAACCGCAACAATGAAAAATGATTGGAAAACGGAAAAATTCAGATCTCTACACAGTATAAAGGACACATAGATGCTGTATAAAGGACAAATAGATGCATAGAGAATACGCTGGAAGTAATAGAAAAATATCATCAAGTGTATTCAACAAAATAAGGTACCCTTTATTAGGTTGTGTGACTTTGTTTTCAACAACCTCAAGGTACTGCAAGATTTATTTTTGGAGTGCTTTACATTGTGGTAATGACGAGCGTTGTTTACAATGTTACACACTGACATTATAATAGAAATAGTGGAAAACCCTATTCCACTCGATTGACGAGAGATATTTATTTATTTAGGAAATGCGTTGACTAACTAGATTAGCAAGGGAAATTTACAATAGAAATTGTTGAAAAAATGCTACACGTCGCCATGCTGACTCGAGAAGGAATATTGGTGCCCTCCCTTGTGGCCCAATTCCTCCCTTTCTAGTTCTGGAAGCATCCCTTATTCTACCACAAAGTGAGGGAAAGAACGATGCAATGTTTCTAAATACATGCCAAAATACATGCACTTGACATGTGTAAGTGTTTGGCCCTTGTGGCCCACAAGACAATAAACATAGTGTTGTTGGTGAGTGTTCTAGTTCTTAGACTTAAAAATGGTGTCCATGAGTAGAGGGGTTTGAAAATATGGTATCTTTTCCATCGGATGATTTCCATTGACTATTTCCTCAAGGAGCGATGGCTCAAAAAGATTGATATTGTTGACGTCTATCACATTGTGGATGTCCAGTTGTGGTGGCAACTCCAAGAGATAGTCATTATTTACAATTATTTCGAGAACTATGTATGGACCATAGCGTGGATATCATGGTGTTTTCCTCAGAAGTGAAGTTTATCTAGTAACAACCACACTCGATCATCGGGATGAAAAACCAAGAGTGTGCACCATTTATCGTGCCTCTTCTTGGTGTGTTCTTATGTTGCTTGCAATTCCTCTACTACTTTTGAATTCTAGTGTGCGATGTTGGAGAGGAAAATCTATAATGATTGTTTCTCTTGTTGGCGTGCAGACCCCAGGGGTGCGAGAGTGAGTGGTAAGTATGAGGGAGCATTTGGATGGAATCCCATACAAACCTCGAAGGGTGAGAAGCATGTGGAGGACTGGGTGGCCCTATTATAGTTGTGCTAAATGACGTGTAGATAAGAGTTCCACAACTTTTTTTTGGCAAAGTATATGTGAAGAGAGTGGACTAGAGTAAGGTTGACAACCTTTGTTTCGTCATCTATCTATGGGTGAAATGTAGTGGAAAGATGGATTTGGCATCCCAATGAAGACCATATAGTATGCCAGAAGGTATTGAGAAAGAAACATTCACGATTAGGAATTAGACTACTGGGTAAGTCGAAGTGGGGCCACACATTATGGAAAAAGATTTCAGTGGTCTACACAATAGTGGCAGTTTTATGACAGGGAATGAACAGATCCATCTTACAAAAGTGACACACTATCACCTAAATGGCATCATGTTTGGAAAAAAATTTAGGGAGATCACTGAGAAAGTCCATGGAAATGGATTTCCATGAATGAAAAGTAACAGGTAGAGGTTGGTACAAATCATGCAGATGGCTAGATGGCTTACTTTGTGAACAAAAAGAGCACGTGCGGATGAATTTTTTCACATGTTTGGATAGTCCAGGCAAGTAAAAATGGTGCTAAAGATTGAGAATGGTCTTGGTTATGAGAAAATTCCCCTTGCAAGATGAGTTGTGTCCTTCGTCGATGAGAATGAGACGATATCTTGTATGTGGCACACACAACTAATTGATTTTGTAGAACCAACCTTCAATGATCGTGTAGTCCATAAAGGTAGTCTAGTTGATGATGTTAGGTTGTTCCAAAGCTCTCCAAACTTCGTCAAAACATGGATATGTAGTGTACATATCCTTCCATGTCTCATAAGATGCAAAACGCACTTATAAATTGTGCAGAACTTGCATTGGGGGCCAACTTAACAAGTTCTCCATCTTATTAGAGATACCCTTCTTATATTTAATAGCCATGTGAAATTGTTGAAGATACACTACTCACTTTAAATGGCATTGTTCCTCCATCTTACTTTTTGAATTCATGAATATCAGCGAGTGATGGTTGGCATGAAGGATGGTCTCTTTAAAAAGAATGTAGGGGAACCATTACTTGAGTGCCTACACCAAGATATAGAATTTCTTGTCATGTGTGTTGTAGTTGACTTTGGATTCTGCAAGAGTTTGAGAGTGATACGCTACTAGATGACCTCCATGTTTAAGTACAACCCCAATCAATAATTAAGAGACATTTGTCTCGATCTCAAAGGGATGATTCATATTTGGTAGCCATAAAACCGGGGCCAAACACAATTTTGTCTTCGATTTCAAAAATTGGTGCTCATCCTCTGGAGTCCACCCAGAATTTGCTTAATGTGATAGTTGATGCAAAGGGAGAGCTAGTTGTGAGAATTGTGAGAAACATTTCTTGTAGAAATTGATACCCCTCTTGAAACTTTTTAGATTATGTGCATTTGATGGCACTATCTAGTGTGCCAATCCTACACCCAAGAGGGATATAGGCTGACATATTATATATCCACTATGAAGCCCAAGTATTGGATGGAAATTTATCCAAAGGAATTATTTTCCTTCGCCTGCAACTTGTGTTCATGCAACAACTTAGGAAGTATGCGCAAATGATACAAATGGTCTTGCCAAGATTTACAGAAGATTTAAATATAATCCAAATAAGTTATGACAAGATTACCTAAGTGTGGTCTGAATATTTCATTGATGATATGCATGAATGTACCTGAAGCATTCGTCACCCCAAATGACATTAAAATCTACTCTAAATGCCAAAATTTGGTCTCGAACATTGTAGTCCATGTGTCTATTCCCTATATGCACACTTGATGATACTATGCTTTCATGTTTGTGTCTATTTCTTGTATGCACACTTGATGATACCATGCTTTCAAGTTTGTCTTAGTGAAGCAAGAAGCCCCTTATAGGTGGTCCGACAAATCCTCAATCCAGGGTGGGGGATATCAACTTTTAATAGTGTATTTATTGAGGGCATGGTAGTCAGTTATGAGGCACAACTTGAAATTACCTTTCATGGGAATAATAAAGGCAGGGGACGCACAGGGTGATGATGCAGGTTTTATGTGGTATGATTCCAGAAGTTGGTCAATTTGGCATTCAATTTCAGAATATTCTCGAGTAGCGAGGTGGTAAGAAGGGGCATTGGTTAATGATGTGCCTAGTATGAGGTCAACGAAATTCTTAAAATAGAGAGATGTGGGTAGTCTCGTGGGTTGTGTGAATACATCAGAAAATTTTTGGCATAAGGGGTTCATGTCTAGAGGTGTAGTAGTGGACATATTATTGGGTTGAATAGGGTGAGGTAGGCACAAAGATATTTATTTATTGATATTGATTTTCTTAACGGTTTCTTTTTCAATAACTGAAGAAGTGGATTTTGGAGTAGAGGATGTGATCACATAGGTGCACCCATTAAGTTGTAGATGTTATTGGTGATATTTGACATGGTACAAAGCATGTCGGTCCTATTGGTAGGGAAGGCTAAGTAATAATTCAACACAATCCATAGAGGATACATTCTATGTGACTTTATCATGAAACAAACAATGGAAAATGTTACCACACAAGAACAAGAAATTGTGAGATGAGGGCATCTCTTTTGTACCCAACCAAGTTGGGATTGGGATGGATGCAGAGTAATGGGGAGTTGAAGGTGTTGAACACATTATTTGGAGATGAGGCTCTTTTAGCTGCCATTTTCCATAATGAGGGTGGCCAATTCGTATTTAATCTCGTAATAATGGGTGAATAAAGGAACAATATAAGTTCTTGGTTCATTGAAAGTCATTAAAATGAAGGATGGGGATGGTTCAGTTGGATTATCGAGGGAAAAAACTTCAGGATTTGAAGGGGAGTTCGGTAGAGCAATCTCGGAAAACAAAGTTTTGTTCGTGTGTGGATTCTTACTTGTGTGGTAGTCTACAAAAGAGTGTGAATTGGTAATTTGAAAGAACAACAAGGAACATTATGGGGTGAGGCGAGGGAGGTTTGTGGGAGAAAATATGGGATAGTAGGAGAATTACCGGGAGTGGATGGTCTAACTCTATCTTGAGGAGAACATATTCTAGGTACCAGCTTACCTTCCATTGCCAAGGCTAAAAGAAAATCATTTTTCAAGAAACAATTTTCAAACAAATATACTTCATGAAGGATAGTTAGCAATAAACTAGAATTAAACTTGACAATTAAGACTTCTTCTAGATCTCTGACATGTAGTTGGATGTGTAGTTTACAGAAGAAATTGATCTCGCCTTGGATTGATTGATTGGAAAGTTTCCAAAGATGCAACCATATAATGAGGAGGTTCTAGAAATATCCCATTGGGTAGAATCCCTCTCTGAGAACATGGAAAAATCCATCCCACGTCATGATGTTTATTTTTTGTTGCTTTTGGGTATCCTATGTTGATGACCAAGGAACCATTCTCTAGTTGAGTGTCCCACCAAATTTGCGTAATCTCTTCTAGTTATAGACCGATGATTTGAAGCTTCATGTCATCAGTGATCTTAGGGAATGTACAAAATTATGTGGAAATACTGTGAAGCCAAGATTCTAAAGTCTCGCCACTTATTTGGTACAAAAAATTATGCAATTGAAGTGTGTATCAAGTTGCATGTGTGTGGTAGCTTGACATTGATGCAGATGGAGTAGCTCATGGAGAGCCATCACTAAACCATAAATTGGAGTTGTGATATTAGAAAAGGAATCCTTTATGGACGTATCTCTTTATGACATGATAATTTTCATTCACCATTGATGTCCATATGTAACTGGGTCCTGCGTTCAGAGTCACCGAGCTCTTGGGTGCACTAAGAAGGAACTATACATCTTAAAGAGGGAATGTGGAGTATGTTGGAAGAGGAACATGGTGGAAACCCTGAGGAGGGCGCACTGGAAGTCCTTAGAAGGATGTTGAGCTCTAAGAGAAAAAAAATAGTGGATGGCCTCTCTTATGAATCTTGTGGCTAAGAAAAAATTAACTTAGATCCAGGCTCTAGTACCAATTCGTTCACAATTCAACATGAAAAATAAATGCAACAATGAAAAATGATTGGAAAATAGAAAAATCATATTTCTACACAGTAGAAAGGATGCATAAATGCACAGAGAAGATGTTGGGAGTAACAAAAAAATACCATCAACTATATCGAACAAAATAAGGTGCCCTTTATTAGTTTGTGCTTCCTTCTTTTCAGTAAGAACACAAGACTTGTTTCTTTATTTATGGAGCTCTCTACACATTGGGACCGTCAAGCATTGTTTATAATGTTACTGACTGACTAATAGGAATTATGGAGCACCCTATTCCACTCTACTGATAAGGGTTGTTTATTATTCCGAAAGGCATACACCTATTGACAATGGGCACATTTAACAGGTTTTTAGTTCCTAATACGTTTTCTATGGACGAGATTAAATATGCCTAGAATATTCTTAGTCGTCACAATAAATGAATGGCTCTAATTTCATCCATTAACTTTTGAGCTGTTATAAAGACATCTGTTTATATGTTTACTTTTTTACATTTACCTAATAGTGTTTAAAAATTACTATGTTCACTAACTTATTGCCATATCTACCTGATTAAAAAATATTAAAATATTCCCACAAGTATTAAGGCGTTTCTGGTATTCCCACAGCCATAAGCCTAAGCCGCCTTTCGGTGTTCACCAGCTGCAAGTTAGCGGCTGTGTTAGTTAAATAACTTATTGATGTAATTGACATGCTAATTATTTATTGAGGAAACTTCATGTTGAACTAGATTGGTGAGGGTAGTTTACAATAGAAATTGTTGACAAACTGCTACACGTCCTCATATTGGTTGCCGAAGGAAGGTGGGTTCCCTCCATGGAGGCCTACTCACCCGTGTGCCAGTAAGAATATATCCTAATATGTATGTGTTAGCCACTCTAATCATTGATACTTAATTGAATACCAACCTCTCACTGAGAACCATCCACCTGTGTGAGCAAAGTAGTATTATGTTTATATTTCTCTAACAGAAATATGAACAAAATATTTTGTATTCTCAAAACCATCCAATTAATTTTTCTCTGTGTTCTAAGATCGCATTTAGTGTTATATTACATATATGTTAATATGTATTTTGTTTTAAGTTTATTTAAATCCTTATCATTGAACTCAAATTGAAAAGAAGGTAATCCATTATATTGTCTTTCTTCAACTAATGCGTTGAGCTTTCCGCATTTGTGAATAATGAGTGAATAATGAAGATGAAAATATTTTTCTTAAATCTTTCTTAATTTCTTTGATCTCCTTCTATCTCTTATTAATCCCTCTTAATTTCTTTGATCTCTTTCTATCTCTTATTAATCCCTGCCAAGGGACTAATAGCGAAGAGCTGGACGTTGAATGGAAATTAATTTGGGTTGATGGTTAAATATTTTGTTTTTTCATAAGCTTTTCTACAATGTTGTATATTTTTCTAATTAAATAATAACATTAAATACATTTATGTATATTAACATTGGTTTTACATTCTGAAGTGTTATTGCTGCACCGACGACAGACAACGACGGATTCATGTTGTTCATTAAATAATGTAGGGCTTTCATTTAAAGCTTATCACATTTAATAGGACAGTAAGTTCTGAGCCCTCATGTCTCCCATTGGTGGAGGTGATTTCTTTTTCAAACTTTTGGATATAGATACTGATAGAGGCAGGAAGAAGAAGGCTTAAAGAGTGTGTCCCATATATGCCACCATAATTTCATCATCTCCCGCACAATTTAATTTTCAGATATCTAGCCAGGAAATTTGAACTAAACGGATATTTGCAGCCCCGATGCGGACAACGTCACAGAGTTGGCCCTTTTAATCTGAAGGCATTGTGGAACGAATCATGAGCTTATCATCATCGTATTCATGAATTATAAGTTCATAGGTGCCCACTAGTTGAAAACATATTGATTGATTTTTAACTAATATGGTATCACACCTTAGTGTCACAAAAATGGAGATTTGTTTTACCAAAATTGTAATTTTTCATTGTTCTCTAGAGTTATGAGAGAGAGGGATAAATTAAGGGGTCCTTTTTATTAGCAATGTTCTTTCTTTGTCTCCAATGTACTAAGGGGAATCATGATCCTTTAGGGAATTTAGTGTTGGTTGTGGAGCCTGAT